>CAUYTI010102943.1:0-11687 GCA_963575145.1 Galago senegalensis | reverse complement strand
GAGGGTCCCGTAACCAGGGACTAGAGTTGGTGTAACCTGGTTACCTGTATTTCAAGGTAATAGAAACTTACTGTTTATTATAGCAGTTATTTGCCTAAGGTGACTCAGTTTACAGCACAGTGGCTGTGCAACCTGGGGTGGGGCAAGGCAGCAGGGAGTGGTCCTGCAGGTTTCACTGGCGGGAAGGCTATGCAGTAAACAGCTAAATGGGGCTTGTACTGTGGCTTGTGCTGTAAACAACAAAATGGAGCTAGTTTGGCTCTCACGATTCATTACCAGGTACAAGATATTATAATTCATTATAAAAGCAATGTAAGCAGAAAATTTTGAAGATTTTATCAACAAATATTTAAACATGACTTCATCATAAAACTTCATGTAAGTTGGATTATGAGGAAATAAATAAAAGATTAGATTTCAAAATATACTGTAATTGTTATTCTAAATGATAAAATTTTAAAAGTAGTTTGATTAAATCAGGATTCATATGGAGAAATTAATTTTCCTATTAGTTTTTTATCTTGTTTTGAAAATTAATTACTATGTGTCAATTATAAATTTAAGAAATTACAAAAACATATTAGAAACACTGGATTGTAAAGTTCACAATTTTGTTAATCATTCAATTCACTATAAAAAGGCAGGTCACAATGCAAAAAATAATTATAAAATTTTAAAAAGTAAAAAGTCTATAAAAAGAGGCTTAGAAAATTAAATAACTTATATGAACATTATACAAACATTGTCTAAAATATCTTATTTTGGTGATGACATAAACATATTCCTAGAAAAATGAAGAAAAAGATATCTATAAAAGAATAACATGAATTAACAAAAAATAGATAAAACAAAATAAATAGTATTTTATTCAAGTAAAAAGGCACTAGAGAAAATATTTTAAATCAATTAAAATAGTTAATTTGAAAAATCTATAAAACATTTATGAATAATTTGAGCAAGAAAGACTTTGTAACAACCAAAGGAAATATATTTAATATTTAATAAAAATATTAAAGTATTTTAATTCAGAAAAGTAAATCAGAATCTATTCTATTCAGAATCTTTCTACTTGAAGAGAAAAATTTTAAAAAATGTTGATTCATTCGTGTTCAAAAATAAAATATATTCAACTTCAGTTGGAAAGTTAAAAGAAATTCTTGAACTGGGTACAATTTGAGTGTGTTATCATTCCTATAGGAGCTTATAAATCTTCAGGTATTCTTAAATACAAATAAAAATATAATGATTTTAAATTGAAACTTGAGTCGTAAGTGAAAAAAATGAATGAAAACAGATGGAAAACCTCAAGCAAAACTGCAGCTACAAACGTAGTAATAAAGAAAATAATTCTGAGGCATATGATGTAACAGAGGAGAGGACATGTCTACATTTCAAACAGAAAGCTGGAAAGAGACCAGAGTTGTCCGACATTGTCCTCTGAATCTTAGCAGAATCCGGAAAACGTTCCCTGTGCAGGAGAGCGCTCCTTTCTATAGACCTCGGTAATTCTCACAGACTGACATCCACGGAGTAAGAAGTCACAGTTAAAGACCACAAACCAGGAGAGGAAACGAGGTACCATAAACAGACATTAACAAAGTACTTAAGTACTAAGTACAAGAAGTTTATCAGACAGAGTATAAAATACCTCAAAATGCAGTTGTTAGAGAGGTAAAATAGAAATCATAAACACGAAGAAGAAAAAATAACTATTATAACAACAATGATGAAAACAGACTTTGGGCTTGGCGCCTGTGGCTCAAGCTGCTAAGGTGCCAGCTACATACACCTGAGCTGGAGGGTTTGAATCCAGACTGGGCCCACCAAACAATAATGACAGCTGCAACCAAAAAATAGCCAGGTGTTGTGGCAGGTGCCTGTAGTCCCAGCTACTTGGGAGGTAGAGGCAGGAGACTCGCTTGAGCCCATGAGTTGGAGGTCACTGTGAGCTGTGATGCCACAGTACTCTATCCAGGGGGACAGCTTGAGGCTGTGTCTCAAAAAAAAAAAAACAAAAAACAGACTTTGGATCCAGTCAAATGGAATGGCTTTTGCCAAATCTTCAAGCAACAGGAAAAGCTAGAAAAGTGTATGGAAGAATAAATGAAGACAAAGAAGAGCCACCAACGTGGGCAGGACTAGATGCTGCAGTGGGTAGGAAAACTCATGGTTCACACCTCTTGGATATTTGATTTATTTACTGTGGATTTTCAAAAGCAGTATTTCAATGGCTACTATAATTTGTGTAAAAAATGCATACATATATCACTGACATAGCAATCCTGTGTCACAATCTTTCCCAAAACAAAGGAGAGAATCTGAATATTATTATGCAGTATAATCGAAGATTTAGATCTGCATTTCCACAAAGTCGAAAATGCACTTAATATGATGACCTGTTAAAAGAACTCTGGCTAAATAAACCAGTGTGCATCTCCATATTGAAAAAAGATTGAAAGAAGTAGGAAAAAAATAACTAAGTCAGGTTATTTGGAAAGGATAACACATATTGTTTTGAGTAAATAAAAGATTCAGAAAACTGTGTATAATATTTTGTAACTAGAGTAAAACAAATACAATTGCTATAAATGCATACGTGCCTTTATTTCCACATAGGATTAAACTAGCTTCAAAATAGATCTACAAAGATATATAATTGATTTAAAATTTGCCACTTGTTAAAAGGAGTGGTAGCATCAGATGAGGGGAGAGAAAGATTAAAGGGCCTCATCTTTAGGTAGTTTTGTAAAATTAAAATTTACGCTAATAATCAGTGTATGGAAATTTAATAAGCATGTTTTATGAAACAAACTAAATATATCTGAATTGTGTCTATTTCTAAACCAGATACAAGCTAGTTGGGATCATTATATTAAAGAACGCATAAATAATTATCAATATCCAATGCTATTTATCAATGTTTTCTAGCATTTTCCTAAATTGTGTGATTTAGAACATTTTTGTCCTAAGAGAAATATTAAAGGTATTTTTCAATCTGAGAGTTCTCAGTTTCAGGTAAACATGATAAACTGCATATACTATATTAGCGCTAGAAGATTCACAATGCTCCTTCATTTATTTAAGGTTCTGAAAAGGCCTGCAATAAAAAAGCTATTTAACTTTGATTAACTGAACATTTTTCAGCCTGATTCTACTATAAATTCGTTCTTTAAACTTCGGCATAGTTTTGAGCTCTAATAGACTAAAATGTAGGCAGGATTTTATTCTCTCTGACAGTCTTCCTGGTTCTGACGTTCTACATGTCTAATAAGCTTTCAGGGCCAAGGTGGTAACAGTCACAGCTTAGGTAAAGCCCCATAGATATGTTATTAATCAGAATTATGTGAGTAATTGTATTTACTAGCATTTTTTTGTTGTTCTTTCGAGTACTTACTCATCAGAATAATAAGTTTTCATTTTGCTAAAGTAAAGAGGTATTTGGTCACTGTTTTAAATGTCACACTTTTATCTATTATCCATTAACCTTTTCCCTACTAAACCAAAGGAACTGATTTATCCAAGGTTAATATCATAATGGAAGCTGGTGTTCATAACTCAGTTTGGCTTAGCAAGATTATGATGATTGAGGTCATTATTCATGACTTATTTTAAAATTCCCCACCTGGAAGAAATCCTGGATCTCTCTAGATCTGTGTTTGGCAGAGGTTTTCAAGGGAGTAACAGTATAAAACCAGTATTGCATTGTAGAACAGACTCTAGGTCAGATGAAAGTTTCAAGAGTTAGCCTTGCAGAGAGCAGTTTCCACTATTTGCCTCAGTATTCACTAGAGGCACTTCATAAGTCCCTGACTTCTGCCAAACACAAGGAATTTTCCTGTGGCAGTTCTGGAGAAATCTGCCAAGACCAGGGGCACTACAGTAAAAGGAAGAATGAACATTATAATAAGGAATAGCCTACCCAATATTTTACTGGTTTACTTGAGTAAAATAAAAACAGACATTTTGGTTAGTTGAGTGGCAAACTCAAAGACAATCTTTTTTACAGTTAAAAAAATAAAAAAACATGACAGTGGCAAAATTCTATAAATCTCCACAGGTCCGTCTTTGCCTTTAATACTCTTTAGATGATGACGGGAAAGGAATTAACATGAACCTCCCTGATGGAGCTCTGACGGAACCGTATCTATTCCCAAATCATTACAGGACACTTAACAAAGCTTATTGATTGGAATAGCTGGTAAAAGCTGTTTCCTTGATTAAAATGAGTCAAATAGTGAGAGCAATGACATCATTTTGACCACTTAATAAAAGGTTACTGGATACTGTAGAATTCACATTTTAGAAAGACATTTACTTTTTAGCAATAGCACAAATCAGAGCCACCTGTTGGGTCCATTTAAATAGAAATTTGTCTTCCTAGCAAAGTTCTCATTAAAATTAATGTGTATCAGCTACTGCAATGTGCCATGCTGGATTCAAGACCAATGTCCTAATATCTTTTATAAGATAACTGAAAATATGTGTTAGTGACACTTCGATCCTATAAAATAAAAACCTAAAATTGCTTCACCTAGATTCCATGTCATCTTCTGACTAGAATCAGTGTAATATTTTTTCTTTCCAGTGTAATGTTCTGTCTTCAATATGTGCTTACTCTGACTGGGGCTCACATTCAAATGTATTAGACGTCTGTCCTTTCTACTAACCTCTTCTGATTGGAGTAGGCCACTGTGCACCAATGAGTTATTAAAATCCAAAAGAAACAAATTATTTGATTTTGAACATGCTGCCTAAAATTATAGAAGTATTCATGTACCTATGTGAGAATCATTGTCAAGATGCTTAATTACAATTTCATACACAATTGTTGTAATTAATGGCATTAATATGTATTTTAAGATGAGAAAACTGAAGGCACGTGTTAACTAACAAATACACAAATATGTATTCATGAAATATGATCCAACAATAAGACTAAATCAAACTGGTAGATGTCTGGCTACACTTAGTAATTTATTTTTCAACTGTTCTATTAAAACTCATCTTGGCCATGTTGAAAACACATGTAGTGAGAATAACATGGAGTCATTCAGGCCAGGGCCAGCATGACACAGCTGGTCTGGTCATTTTAGACCCTAAATGGCCTTTATATCTTGTCTCCATTCTTGTTGTTTTGCAAATATTTAGCTCCCACTCTAAAGATGCCTATCTTGAGTAGTTTAGGTGGATTGACTAAGGTGATAAACTTTTGAACTGGAATAAGTTGTAATAAGTCACTGAGTTATGCTGATTATTATTTGGAATAGGGGTTGGCGTGGTCTTTGACTTGAACTTTGATGTATAAAACTGAGATTTTGGAAATGATAGAACAGAACTGTAGAGGCTACTCTCACTGTTCTCCGGAATCCCAGCGTTCTGAAAAAGTTTGGTGGGCCTTTCTCCATCTCTGCACATTGGCTGACGGTGAAGGCAGCCACTTCATCCAGTAACAGTGTCACTAATAACGTCTGTCTTACAAATTAAATCATCATCTTTCAATTCTTACCTTACTTGTCTCTCAACAGAGGTTGATATTGCTGGCAGTTGATCCCTTCCTCCTTTTTTGAAACCCTCTTCTCCTGTGGTCTCTGTCACCCACTGTCCTGAGTTTGCTCTTTTCTCACTAATCTCCCTTTTCCAGTCTACTCTTTTATTTTGCCTATTCTGAATACTGGATGGTGTCATTAATACATCCTCCGTCTGAGCTTCGTTTCTCTCTATTCTTTCCCAAGGTCGATCTCATTTAATCATATTGTATATCACAAACTACAGGATGACTCCCTGGTGCATATCTTCAATGGGATGGCTACTGGGCATTTTGAACCTAACAAATCCAAAGCATTATTTTCTTTGCCCACAATTTTCCCTTTTATAATCTTCCTAAGTAAAAATACAAAGCCATCATTTATTTTCCTCAGAGAAATAGAATCAATAAGAGCCCACCATACAAGCTATAGTAATTTTTTTATACCTCTGGCTTCCAGAACTGAAAGAGGATAATTTGTGTTAGTTAATTATGGCAGCAGTAGAAAATTAATATGGGTGTCTTAAGAAAAAGCTGCTCAACATTGCAAAGAACACACTGTTAAAACACATTCTGACTCTCTGATCCAATTAATTGTTATTCATTTACATGAATGTTCATCCAGTAGACACTGGACACTTGAGAAAAACATATGAAAGAGAAGCTTTAGAAGATACAAACTAGCTATCTAAATTTTCAGAAAATATAGTTGTTGAAAAATACAGATAACAAATAAAAAAATGTTCTTTTGTTGTTGTTGTTTGTTTGTTTGTTTTAAAAAAAAAAAAACATGTTCTAATTTATTAATTAAAGAAATCTGATAATTGGGCAGCACCTGTGTCTCAAAAGAGTAGGGCGCCAGCCCCATATGCCAGAGGTGGTGGGTTCAACCCAGCCCTCGTCAAAAAACTGCAAAAAAAAAAAAAAAAAAAAATCTGGTAAGGCATTAAATCTACAAAATAGAAATAATCAATAATAAAAGAGAAGGAGTTGGGAACAAAAGGAAAACAAATTGAATATAACATGAAGGCTTATGAAATTGAAAATAAGGAATTCCCAGTATAAATACCAGTCTTGGCCCTATGAGTTGCTAAAACAAAATACTATGCACTTACTGGTTTATAAACAACAGGAGTGCATTTCTCACAGTTCTAGAGACTGAGATAGCCACGATCAAGGTGCCAGCAGACTTAGTGCTGGGTGAGGACCTGCCCCCTGGTTCCTACCAGACGCTCTCCTCATGTGATGGAAGAAACAAAGCAGCTCTCTGGAGGCTCTTTTATAAAGAAACTAATCCTGTTCATGAGAGTTCTGCCCTCATCATTTGAGTGTATCTCAAAAACTCTTATTTCCTAATATGGTCACATTGATGATTAGGGTTCACCATATAATTTGTGAGGTGGACACAACATTGACCCCAGGTGGACCAGAGCAGTGTTGGTTGTTAGAATGAGTATAAATAAAAACTGAAGAATGGCATTGAGGAAAAAACCCAGAAATATTCTAGAATGAATGATATTACATCACAGTGAAATCCAACGTCAAATTGTCAGGATATAAAATGGCTCTGATAGCTACTTACTATGGGAATTTGGAGAAATAATTTAACTTTTATAATTCTGTTTTCTTCCATGCAGAATGGGGACACCAATAGTAACACAGGGAGTCATTTTGAAGATTTAAAAAGCTATTGAATAAAGAATAGGTAGTATAATTCTTGGAAATTAATATAAGTTTAATAAATACACCCTGTCATAATAATCTATTATTGTTAAACAGATGGAAAATTTAAAAGAACTAATGGTGGAGGTAGATGGTGCTACAGTTTGGTACTTTAGATACTCTTGCAGGAATGTCACTATTCAGAGATTAAGCTTATTGATGAAATACATTTATTGCTATGAGAATTGCAAAAGAAACTCTAATAATTTTCATTGTAATGCATTCCTAAATTTGAATGAATAACTAATGGTCACTGAACTATTGTGGAAAATCAGAAAGTAGGTAGCATAAGGGTCAAGAAAAATTAAAAGGCCAACTAACTAAAGAGGAAACAAAAATGATAAATAAAGGCAAAGTCTAAATTTTTCTTTCTTTCTTTTTTTTTCTTTAAGGCAGAATGTTACTCAGTCACCCTGGGGTTGAGTGCCATGGACTGCAGGCACCCACCACAACTCTTAGCTATTTTAGACATGGTCTTGCTCTTGCTCAGGCTGGTCTCAAACTTGTGAGCTCAAGTTAGCCAACTGCCTCAGCCTCCCAGAGTGCTGGGATTACAGATGTGAGCCTCCGCGCCTGGCCTAAAGCCTAAATTTTCAAATAAAAATTTCTGACAGTTGAAGCCACATTGCATCAATTACAATAAAAAATGTAGTAAAACATCATACTGAAAACAAAAACTCCTGTTTGTATGTTAAAATGACCCTATATAAAATACTAAGAAGATTAAAAGAATGCAATGGGAAGAAAGTTTGAAGCACATGTGACATGAAAAAAGCCAGAATTCCTGAGATATGTAAGAACCCTAAGAGTAAAACAATCATTGAAAGGAAGTTGAGAAAAGGAAAATAGATAAAATAGAGACAAAAAAATTATCAAAATACCATTTTTTAAATTTTAGAACTGGATCATCCACTGACATCAAATTGCCCACGTGACATTATATATAATTTTGCTAAAAGACTGTAATGCCACATCCTCTAAGTTTTAACAATAAACTTCTATTTCAAGACAAAATATCCAGTAATGCTATATAAACATTTTTATGTTGTATAAAGTAGAAGATAGGAGAAATACATGGTGCCATCTTCCTTACCTAGATAGAGAGAAAATAGTAGCTTATACTATAAAGTTTAGGTATCAAGAAAATATGTTTGAAGTTGTAAAAGTGGCAAATGGAAGAACTAAAAATACTCCCAGAACTGTGGGAGGACAGTTGAAATGTAAGTGAAATAAATAAATTTCACTGTATGTGAAATAAAGTTCTAATTTTTATGACAAATAATTGATAGATTCAATTTAAAGTTGATAAAACAAGGAAAAGGTTGTAGGATGAGCATTTAAAGTTGTCAAACCAGATATATTTCTAGGCTTCACATTGAGGTTTTGAAGGTTAATGTGCCTCTCTTTAGGAATCCTTTAATTTCTGCTCTGATTTCTTTTATCATTTATTCAACCACACAATATTATTTTTTTTCTCAAAGTATTTGTGCAAAATCTTTTGAGCAATGTAGTCTCTAATGAGACAGCTTGTTTTTCCCAAGTTACAATGGCATGAAGATCCATTAACACATAAACATAAAATGGACATTTATGGGTCCATAAAATTATTTCCTAAATTGCAGAGGAGTCGTTTTATGAGTCATAATTAGCTTTCACTCAATCAAAAACTACTGAAGGTCTACTATATGCCTGACATCCTCCTAAGCAATGAAAGCGGAAAAAAAAAAAAGACAGCTATGATTTCTGTGATTGTGATAGTTGTATTTGAACAGATGACAGAAAATAAAGCATGCACAGTAAAAAGTATAAATCTGTGCTCTAAAGATAAAGGAGTTCTACGTTAATAGGCAGATGCTTGTCCTAAACTGGGTATTAGTAAGGTAACAGTGGAACCAGATCTAAATGGTAAGACAGGTTGAGTCATTCACAGAACTGCAAGAAGAAGATGAAATACAGAAGGGACAGTAGATGCAAAAGCTGTGAGACAATAAAGAGCTTTGGTGGCTGATAAGAGGAACAAAAAGCAAAGTTTATTGGAGTTTAGGAAATGAAAGTTTAGTGTCAGGAGCTTAGGTCATATCATGTGGGCGGCCTAGATAACAGCAGAACATGGAAAGCAGCAATGAATTGTTAACTGGTAAATAAAGCTTGTTTGGATTTTCAAAAGACCACTTTGTCTTCACTGTGAAGAGCACATTGTGAAGAATAATACAAGAGCTAGGCAACTAGAGGAGGGGATGTGAGATGAGAGATGATGGTGCTTTGGTGGAAAGTGGTCAGTGATAAAATCGAAGGTTGGCAAGAGTGTTGCCAGGGTTTCTTTCTTCAGTAGGTCCTTGCTCTCAGGGATTCCAGGAATGAACCCACGGGCCACAGATCAGTGGTAAAATAGGATTTTATTAGACAGAAATGAATAAAGAAGGACTAAAAAGCACCAGAGCTTCTGGACAGAATGACTAAAAAGCACCAGAGCTTCTGGAAGAAGGAAAGGCCCAAGTGGGATGTCTCTACTGTGCTCTTTGTCAAGAGGTATTAGGTCTTGAGACTCACATTTGGCCAGGACTTGGCAGATGGAAACGCGCTTTCAATATTAATGAGTGTTATCAACAAAGGAATGAATGCAGTCCCTCAAGCTCAGGGAAAAAGGTAGGTTCCCTTCATGAAATTGCCCTGGCCTAGGAAAATTGGGGTCCCATGTCCAGTCTTGAATAGAGAAACATTGCATCAAGAAGATATATATTTTATGGTTCCTAATGAGTTATTATCATTCTCAGATTCTTATGCCAATAAAATTAAAACATTGTCATGTAGAATACATGTACAGCGCAGAAACTTCTTAAACACTTTGATTCAAGGGTCTCATCCTGACCCAATGTATGTGCGTGTGTTTATGTGTTACATATAATGGCTTATATATTAAAATGTAAAATTTACTAATTTAGTTTAATTTAAAAGGTGTTTAGCCAACACCTTCTGGCTATGACGACTTTTCAACCTCAAATGTGTGTTTGCTTTATTCTCTGTTTAATACATTAAATTATTTTCCCCCGCATGAAAACAACTTTTTGGAATAAAAAAATGAAAATAGTACCAATAAAAACAAAGTGAGTATTACAGACAGATTTCAGGAAATTTTCCTAAATTGTCCAGGTTAAATACCATAACAAAATCCTGTAGATTTATTGATACGCATTATCCATTGATAAATCAAATAGCAAAACTAAAATTGTTTTTTCTGGGCATCAATTTATAAAGAGATTATTTTCTAATTTGTGATTGAAATTTTCATTAATGTAGAATATATTTTTTTCCTATAATACAATTCAGGTCGGCATGCCAAAAAAAATTTTTTTTTAATTAATATTTTTTTAATTAATATTTTTAAGTACATTATTACTAGCGCTCATCTATTGATCTAGAATACCCTGTAACCTCGTATGAGCTTGAGGAGGGCAGGGCCTGTGCTTTGTTTTGTGTTGTACCAGCAGGTCTGGGAGCCCCTGCCACAGTGTAAACACTGGGTAGTGGTGTTTACTGACAGGTAATGAACTGACCCATACATAGTCATTGCTCATAACGTTGTTGCTATTGGGAAATACATCCCAAGTGCTAACTAATTAGGTAGGGACAAAGCCACCTGTCAGTCTCTGCCTTTTTGGTTTTACTTAGCTACAGGCAATTAAACTTGTCAATGCTGCACACTTCTTTAACCAAATTCAACCAAACCTAGCAGGGTACTAAAAACCTTAGATTCACAAGTGGAATTTAAGCATATCCCTTATGTACATCATCTATTTAGTTTACCTAAAGGACCTCCTGCTGAGAGTTTTTGCCGTCTTAAATAATCTTTTCTTTTCTTTTCCTTTCTTTTCTCTTTTCTCTTTTCTTTTTTTCTTTTCTTTTCTTTTCTTTTCTTTTCTTTCTTTCTTTCTTTCCTTTTTTTTTGCAATTGTCTCTTTTCACTTATTCTTGTATTGTCAGGTTTGAAACACTGTAACAATATACCATATTTCATCCCACTTCCATAACCCTAGGACTGGAACTGTGCCCTGGGTCATATTTCATTTTATAGTGTTCCAAGTCACCCTATATCTTTTTGTGTAGATTTCCATACTGGATGCAGAACCATGCTATCCAGTTGTAAGCATTGCCACTCTCTCTGGGATATTTGCATATTGGTGCTTGCCCTACTCATCACACTTTGCATTTGAAAATTCATAAGCCGGCTCGGCACCTATAGCTCAACCGGCTAAGGCGCCAGCCATGTACACCTAAGGTGGTGGGTTCGAATCCCCAGCCCGGACCCGCCAAACAACAATAATGGCTGCAACCAAAAAATAGCCGGGCGTTGTGGCGGGCGCCTGTGGTCCCAGCTACTTGGGAGGTGGAGGCAAGAGACTCACTTGAGCCCAGGAGTTGGAGGTTGCTGTGAGCTGTAATG
>CAUYTI010102942.1:0-58884 GCA_963575145.1 Galago senegalensis | reverse complement strand
CAGGACCCCGGACGGGACGGGTGAACTCACCCTGGCGGCTGGAGCGCACACCAGGACGCAGGGCTGGGACGGGGCAAGTCACCCTGCTGGGTGCAGCACACACCCGGACACAGGACGGGATGGGTGAACTCACCCTGCTGGGTGCAGCCCACACCAGGACACAGGACTGGACGGGTGAACTCACCCTGCTGGGTGCAGCTCACACCAGGACACAGGACTGGACGGGTGAACTCACCCTGCTGGGTGCAGCACACAGCAGGACACAGGACTGGACGGGTGAACTCACCCTGCTGGGTGCAGCACACACCAGGACACAGGACTGGATGGGTGAACTCACCCTGCTGGGTGCAGCACACACCAGGACACAGGACTGGACGGGTGAACTCACCCTGCTGGGTGCAACGCACACCAGGACGCAGGGCGGGGACGGGGGAACTCACCCTTCTGGGTGCAGCACACACCAGGACGCAGGACTGGACAGGTGAACTCACCCTGCTGTGGGCAGTGCACACCCGGACACAGGACTGGATGGGTGAAATCACCCTGCTGGGTCAGTGCACACCAGGACGCAGGACGGGACGGGGGAACTCACCCTGATGAGTGCAGTGCACACCATCCAGGCACACTTACATGTGTAACTTTAACTCAATCCATACAAAAACAAAAACAAAACATGTAAAGAAAACCTATATACCCTAACATTCTACTAAGGGTAGAATATAAATGTCTTAACACAGTAACTAAGAAAATGGGGTAAAGGCTATGTTAACCAGTTTCATGAAAGTATTTCAAACTGTATATAAAACTAACACGTTGTACCCCATAATTGCATTAATGTACACAGCTATGATTTAATATATAAATAAATAAGAAAATCTAAATCATTTAGAAATATAAATTTTAGGTATTCCTTAAAAAATAAAGGCTGAAAAGGCAGTCTCTCATAGCGCCTCCAGAGGGAGCTGACATGTTGACTGTGTTGACTGTTGCAGGAGGAGACTCATTTCAGACTTGTGACCTCTAGAATTGTATGACAGTAACTTTGTGTTGTTTTGCAGCCACTATGTTACATAGTCACAGGAAAGCAATATGGTGATGGTAGATATGGAAGCTGAAGCTTCAGGGAAGTTGATCCACCTGCCCTCAGCTCACACCTCGGTGCCCAGCTCAGAGCCCACGTCAACCTCTCCTCTGCCAACTCCATCTGAATTCTTTCTTTCTCATTTTTTTTTATTAAATGATAGGTGTATACATTAATGCAAACATGGGGTACAGTGTAGTGTTTTCATATTTCTTTAAAAAAAAACACTGGTTACTAGACCTCATTTTACAATACTATTTGAAGTATGATGTTTTATTCATATCCTAAATGAATAAGCTCCGCATATTCTCTCAAGTGCAATTTCAAACATTTTTTGAAAAACAATAGTTTTTTGTTTCTTTCAGAATCATACACAAAACCCTCAACATACAAAAGATATCAAAGCCGTTTGCTCTGACAGACGGTGGTGGAGGTGGGGTAGGAAGATCTCATTCCCACCCTGTCCTAGGACCTGCCTCAGAGGCCTCAGTAATCTCAGGAACAATCACTCTGGGGAAGTAACTTCTGAATTTCCTTCCTGCCCACCTGGGCGCCAGGCACATGGACAGGGTCGGACACAGAGGGAGCCGCTGCTTCACCTCTCCAAGGTGACACTTCCTCTCCTTTCCCAGGACTGCTAATTAGTTCACACAGATTATTCACATTAGCATTATGTTAATGTTATGGATATTTTTGAGGCCTTTGAGAGATCTCAATTAGCAATTTCCCTCTAGAATGACAAGAGAGAATGAGTTGATTCTGTCACCTCAAGTTTAAAGGTGACAGAGATCAAGCCCCTTCCAGAATGTGTGTGTTGACTGGACCAAGTTCCCTGGACAGACAGTAGGGCCTCTGTCTGGTGACCACCCAGGGACTATGACAGGCTGCTCAGCACAGAGAGGGGTCACAGTGACAGAGAAGGGTCACAGTGCTGACACGTACATGGGTGAGTGCCCTGTCTGTGAGGGTTAGGTCAATGTGTTGGGAGGTGGTCAGTGTGGGGAGGTGGTCAATGTGATGAGGGGTCAGTGTAGGAAGGGGTGAGTGTGGGAGGGGTGAGTGTGGGAGGTGGCCAGTGTGGGATGGGGTCTGTGGGGAGGAGTCAGTGTGGGGAGGGGTCAGCATGGGGAGAAGTCAGTGTGGGGAGAGGTCAGTGTGGGGAGGGGTCAGTTTGGGGAGGGGGTCAGTTTGAGGAGGGGTCAGTGTAGGGAGAGGTCTATGTGGGGAGTGGTCAGTGTGATGAGGGGTCAGTGTAGGAAGGGGTGAGTGTGGGAAGTGGCCAGTGTGGGATGGGGTCTGTGGGGAGGAGTCAATGTGGGGAGGTGGTCAGTGTGGGATGGGGTCAGCATGGGGAGAAGTCAGTGTGGGGGGAGGTCAGTGTGGGGAGGGGGTCAGTGTGAGGTCAGTGTGGGAGGGGGTCAGTGTGGGGAGGGGGTCAGTGTGAGGAGAGGTCTATGTAGGGAGTGGTCAGTGTGGGGAGGGGTCAGTGTGGGGAGGGGGTCAGTGTAGGGAGGGGCCCACTGGGGGGTCCTCATAGCTAATGAATATGTAAGTGCTATGTGTGTCCTCACAAACACCTCAAAGCAGGTATTTCATCCTCCACTTACAGTTTTTAAAGCTGAGCCTCAGAGAGGCTAAATTACTTTTCTGTGGTCAAGAAGCTGGAAAGTGGCAGTTCTGGAGTTACGTTTCTCTGAGATACACGCTCTTTCTACACTTTATGCCAAGGAGGCTGTGTCCACATAGGCCCCAGGGAAAACTAAATGAATTACCACACAGAATGCTTGGCAGCGTTCCCAGAATAGAGGAAGGTATTCAGTACATGTTTAACCATTATTACTCTATTACAGATGTGAGCTGTAAGTTAGCCCACCCTCGATCATCACTAACCCTGCCTGTTCTACCCAAACTCACATTTGGGGAAATTTTAGACCCTCAAAAGATCAAGAGAAGTGAATTGAGACAAGTCCCTTTTGAGACCTGCCTGGGGTAGACCTAAGGCCTGGACGTGGCAACTGAATTGGTTTCCTGAGTAGAGAGGATCAAGAGGTCGTTCAGTTCATCTTCAAGCTGTGGCCTGGGCCCTTCTGAAATTATCTACCTCAGTTTGAAAAACCGAGAGAAAGAGGCTTCACAGCTTTCTGTGGTAATTGATTCCAGTCCCAGACCTGAATAAATCAAAGTCATGAGCACAGTGCCTGGAGCTTCGCTTGGGCTGGAGGTCAGGAAGAGCAAGTGTGGCCGGGATCTCCCACAGCGACCCGAGCTGTTCTACAAAGGGCTTCTTAAACACTAGCTGGTATTCTTCCTTCTAAACCAATGCTTAATCTTTCCTCCCCCTGTCCTCCCTCCGGAAATCATGAATATCTCAACTTGAAAACCAAATCATCTATTTGTGGGGAAAAAAATTACTTTCCTTTCAGAACTGAAGAACTTAGGGAGTGATGGGACCAAGTCAGCGAGTCAGCCAGCTGGGAGGAAGGGTGCTGGGCTGGGTGCAGCACGGGTCTGAGACACTGTCCAGACTGCAGACAAGGAGGAACAGATTCCAGGTCAGGCTCCTCGTTTACCATCCACCAGCTTTAGGCAAACCCAAGAGCAGGAAAAGAGGACACCTGGCCAGTGCAGCAGGTGATCTGACAGTCAGGTGGCTCAGGGAGGTGGTGGACACCAGCGGCTGTAAAGTGCTGTGTGATGGGCAGATCTTTGATGCTGCCAAAGTCACTGTCTCTAACCCATGACCTTAATAACGTGGCCACAGATACCATAGCTTCTGGGGGCTCTCCACCCTGGACTGGGGTTTCCTGTGGCCCTGGTGAGCACCAGGCTTCCAGAGACAGAGATGGGACCAAGACACCAGGGAGGTGCCAAGCATGGAGCTCCCAACTTCACAATGACAGATTCCTCGTCAGCCTGAGGCCCATTACGTAGGACACTTCCCTGGCTGCCGTCACAATCCTGGTGTGAAGGACGGCGTGAGCTTCAGGCTGGAGTGCGGCAAAGGCCATCTAGTTCCCAGGGCCCTGGTCATGGGTCAGTGGCAGGAGTGTCCTCTGCAGCTGTCCAGCTCCTGTCGCCCTCTTTGTTCTGGCACAGGGGCAAGGCTGGTTTTCCTTTTCTTCTGATGCAGCCCCACCTTTCAGCCACTCTTGCCTGGGCCCCATCACCCCAGCGTATGGACCAAGTCTCCTCACGTCGCTGGGCACTTGCTTTAGGTCCCTTCTTTGAGCCCCGGGCTAAGTAAACCAGAGGTGCCCAGGTGCGTCCCCTGAGCTTTTCTGCCCTAGTTCATGTGTAACCTGCAGACCTGTGCCTCTTCTCTGCCCGCATTGTGCCCCATCCACCAACTTTAAACTGAAGTATTTTGATTCTGGTCATCATTATTATTAGAATTTAAAAGTCATCATGAAATTGGATTCTGCGTGTAGCCAAGTAAAACATATCACAGCATTTTTTTTTATCTTCTACATTTAATAAAAGCAAGCTGAAGAACTGGGAGAGAAAAGCCTTAACAGACAATGGACAAAATGTACCTAGGGCTTACTATGTCATCATTATTAAAGAACAGTTCGAAAGAGTTTAATCCTCCCGGGAGACCCCTGAGACAAGGTGTTACTACTTAACAAATGACTACAGAAGCCACCAGACATGATGTCACTGCACACTACACGGTTCCTGAGTGGCAGAACCAGGACTTAGATCCTCACATCAGAGAACCAGCAATGGCTTTTCCTTCTTCACTGACAGCTCAGCGTGTGCTCGAGAAATACAGATGCAAGACAAAGCCCCAAAAGGGTTATAATACCAAGGGAAAATGAAATTAAAGGTCCCAGCACCACAGAAACCAACGTTCAAACAGTATCCACAGCAGTCAAGTCAGCAGCCAGCATGTCGGCTTTGCTTCAGTTCTGGTCTCCACGGTACTCGCCTCAATGTACGTGCATGAGTTTGAGGTCTGTCAATGGCTGACATCGTCTTCACAGAAGTGTGCGATTGGCTGCCCTGCACACATCACAAACAATAGCCCTTTGGCCATGGCTTTTTAGCTCAACAACAAAGGCATGATACTTAAGTAATTGATAAGTCAGACTTCATTCAAATCAAACCTGTTTGCTCTGTGAAAAGACTGACAAAGGAATGAAAAGAGAAGCCCAGCCTGGGAAAAAATATTTGCAAGACGCATACTTGATAAAAAAACTCTCATCCAAAATATATGAGGAACTCTTACAACTCAACAATAGGAACAACCCACGCTAGAAATGGGCCAAAGACCTGAGCAGGTATTTTGCCAGAGAGACACACAGCTGGCAAGCAGGCGTGAAGTGGCAGCTCTGCAGGGCAGGTCACCAGGGAGATGCCATGCAGACCAAGATACAGTGAGATGCCACCACCTTGTGCAGCCCAGATCCAGACCCGACCTCACCACATGGCAGGATGAGGAGCCATAGGGACCCTCACTGGTTGTTGCCAGGAATGCAGAACAGTGTGGCCACTTCAGAAGACAGCTTGGTGATTTCTTACAAAACCAAACACACCTCACATTTGGATCGGCAATCTTGCATTACTCAAAAAAGCTGAAAACTTTCGATCAGCTTTATCCATAATTGCCAAAGCTTAGAAACAACTAAGATGCCATTTAGCAGGTGAATGATAAATAAACTGTGACCCAGCCAGACACCAGAGTAATACTCAGCAGCCAAAAGGAATGAGCTATGAAGCCATGAAAAGGCCTGGGGGACCCTAGTGCAGATGACTCCCTGGGAGAGGCCAGTCTGAGAGGCTGCGCACTGCATGACTCCCACTCTGCATTGGGGAGAGGAAGAAGATCAGAGACTGTCAGGAGTCAGGGCTGCACAGATGGAGCTCATAGGATTCTCGGGTGGTGAAACTATTCCGTCTGTCACTCAAGTACTGGGTACGTGGGACGGACGACAGCAAGAGTGAGCTGACGGAGCCCCAACTCTGGTGATGTGCCCTGTCCCTCGGCCTCTCAGCTGCACAAACGCGCTGCTCTGGTGCCGGCTACTGACCAAGGAAGGGGCCAGTGTGAGGATGGAGCGTAAGAGACTCTGTCCCTCCCTCTCAGTTCTGCTATGAACCTAAAATGTACATAAACATAAGTCTATTTTAACAGGCCCTTTTATGTGAGCCTACCGCTACTGCTGGTAAGCAGCTATGGTTTAAATAAAATACCAGATGTGACATGATAGTTTTTCCCTTCTGGTGTGTTTCAGGATCTGGGTGCCCACTTGAGATATGGCCAGTGAGCCTCCCTCACAGGCACTGCCACTCAGAACTCACGCTTCTGAATTCGTGGAGGACAGTGCAAGTCCATGGACCTCCCAGCCTCGCCCCTTCCCCCCACTGGCCACAGCCTTCTCTGCTCCCGCACGTCCTGGGCCCTTTTATATGAGATGTTGTTTGTTCACGGAAGCTTCTTGACAGTGACATAGTGGCAATTACATTAGTGGGCTCTTCTGTGCATCTTTTAAACTAGGCCATAGCTCTAGGAGTAGAAAGGTCATTAAAAGGACTTCCCCCTCCCAACTGCCCTTCCTTAAATTGATTTCACTAAATTTGGTGATAAAACACACAAGTATATTTTTTCATGCTCATGAATCTCTATTTTTAAACTAACATGTCTTTTAACTTGTAAACAATGAAACCCCGTCCCTAGAAGGATGAGAGATGGGCACTGATGGGGTTGACGGAGCCCCGACTCTGGTGACGTGCCCTGTCCCTCGGCCTCTCGGCGCATATTCAGGCATTCCTGATAACGTGGATTTATGGCCAGCAGCCGTGCTCAGGCCCCTTCCCTTGTGTGCACATTTATAGACTGGAAGTGAGTAATTCCATTAATAGGCCTCATTTTCAGGCTGCCCCCCGATCCAGGGTGATGATTATTTCATTTGAAGAGGAGCATGCCAGGTGCTCACAGTTGGGAGGCTCTGCCTTCAAAGAGGCACACCTCTCCTTCAAAGAAAGCAAGGCCACATTCAGGTCATTTGTTTTTTCTTCAAAGCTCTTCTTTCAAATGCAGGCTGCCGGGGAGGAAATGCATGCTTTTAGTCCAAATCATAATGGCTGTCAAACAACCTAGTCTGAAATCATTTCCATGGTACATCGAATCATCAGAATCTGTCACTTCCATATTTTTCTGCTTCATAAGGCTTTTCTCTTTCTAAGGAAAAGTTAGAAGCCTTTATTCTCCCATTCAACTTAATCTAGCCCCATTCCTGTGCACCTACTATGCGCTGGCAGAGCCTATCAGATACAAATGTTAATAAGACACTGCTCCAGTCCTCAAGACCTCAGCAAAACCTCACTGTAGAGTAAGGGGGAGAGACACGTTTAGGGAGGAGATGCGTTAACAAAAGTATCTAAAACACAGAGACAAAACAAGGAAGCCAGTCACTGACCCTACTATTTTCAGAGGGAAGAAGGTTATCTTGGCCACTCACCAATGTGCCCCTGCAGGCTCCCAGGAAAGAAGGCCGTCCACCAGATGCAGCCCCAGGTGCCAGTGTCAGAGGCCCGCTGCAGTGGGCCCACCCTGTGCCTGCTCACTGCAGCCAGAGAGGCTGGCGGGGACAAGGTGACAGAAGGGCATATTCAGGCATTTCTTTTATACCTCATAAGCAAGGAAAGGCCATTGGAAAGTTTCTAACAGGAAAAATAACACCAACCTAGATGAGCTTTATTGATTGATTGATTGATTGATTGATTTGGAGAGTCTCACTCTGTTGCCCTGGCTAGAGTACTGTGGCTTCATACCTCACAGTCGCCTCAAACTCCTAGGCTCAAGGGATCCTCATGCCTCAGCCTCCCAAGTACCTGGGACTACGGCACCTGCCACAACGCCCAGCTTTTACCATTTTTAGTAGAGATGGGGTCTCACTTTGCTCAGGTTAGTCTTGAACTCCTGAGTTCAGGTGATCCTCCCACCCGGGCCTCCCAGAGTGCTGGGATTATAGGTGGGAGCCGCCATGCCATGCCCAGCCTTATAAGAACTTTAGAAAATCACTCCCATGGTGGTACAGAGAATGGGGGAAAGGTTGTAGGTGTGCCACGAAAATGTTTAAAGATTTTTACTTAAATTATTTTTAAAATAAGTTCAGAGCACAGCAAGTATATTCTTTTTTTAAACTTGTTTTCTTTTTTGATAATTTAAGTAAGCCATGAGATTAAAAAAAAAAAAAAGGCTGAAAAACACTGACAAAGCTCCTCTCCTGCACATGGGCTGAAAATGACTGCTGCAGGGAGACAGAAGCCTCTTGCAATAATCAGGGCAGAGCAGAGTGAGGCCTGAATGAGGGTAGTGTGGAGGGAGAACAAAGACCACATGTTTAAAACTTAGCCACAGAGCTCAGCAGAAGGCGCTGGGAGTAAGGCTCTAGTTTTAGGGTTGGTCTCTTTCAAAAAGAGGATTATAGAACCTGGGAGGAGAACCAGTTCGGGAAGGAAGGCCATCAGGTCAAAGAGGGGTGACAGGTCAGATATGAAATGTTCTTCTTCATTTATTAATCTATCACCAGGTATCATTTATGTTTCTAAGATTTAAGAGCACAAATTCTATAAAATTGTAACAGGACTTCAAGTATTTCAAAGTGAAAGGCTTAGCAGGTAAAGGGTAAAATAGTTAACAGAGAGATGAGGGTAGAATGCGGAGTTACACTAATAAGACAGGACTCTGCTTGCCCGAGTGAACACAGAGACTCAAAGCTCTGAGCAGACGAGAACCTCGCCAGGAGCAGAGGCACCACTTGTACACGGGGAAAGATCCACTCAAACATAACAGAGCCAAAGAATTTTGATCAGGAATGTCTGGGAACCGTGACTGGGTTAAAATAGCAGCAGAGAAGTGCCCAAGGATAGGTCACCTTAGAAGGGGCCCGCGGGTTGACAAGAACAGCTGGGCGAGTTGGTTTTCCCACTGTTGGTCAGAGGGGTGACTGTGCAGGAGAAGAAATGGAAGAGGCTGAAAGAGAAGCCCACTGACCAGAAAGGATGACAAGGCTCACAGAATGGTCAGAGTGAGATATGCGGGACTCTGGTGAGGAGTCTCTCACGTAAAAAGGCCAGCTTTAGACTGAGCTCTGAGTAAGATGTCGTAAAGGGCAGTCAGAGTGTAGGCAGAGACAGCCAGCTGCCCTCATCACAAACCCTGCAACAAGGACCCTGTGTGGACTGGAAGATCTTATCACAAATGGCAATGAAATCAGGACGTCAGGCCTTGTCACTGCAGTAAGGGGCATCCCTGTAACACAGTGGTTTTCAATCTTCCTAATGCCACAGCCCTTTAATACAGTTCCTGTGGGTCGTGACCCACAGGTTGAGAACCACTGCTATAACAAGACTGCTGATGTGAAGGAAAATTAGACTAACCCCAATCTGATTCCCTGAAGACTCATACTTGAAGTAAAAATACAAAAGGAAAAAAACTATTTATTGAACAGAAAAAAAGCCTCCCATTCAGTGCCAGTACACAATGGACATTTGGAATAATGCAGCTGGGAGAACTTCAGGAGGGTAGTTCTGGAGCCCCAGGAAGCCTGTTGTGGGGGGGGGGCACACTGAGGAAGTGGTGCAGGGGTGTAAAGGTAACTGGCTCCTGCCCCCTGCTCACGAGGCCCTCTGTGATGCGTGTGATTCTGCAGGATGAGAATTTTCAAAAGGATGCAATTCTGCAAGTTAATCCATGACCAACTAGGAAATTATCTTAATTTGGATATTGGCATTTCAAGGCTTTTTCATAGTTTACACTTAAAATTTTTCCCCTATTCCAGCCCATAAATACCTCAAGCTGCAGCTACCCCAAGGACAGAAGGAAAAAATGGCTCCTCGATGTATGAATAAAGAAAATCTCTAGTACTTGAAAATTTAAAATAATAATAATGAGGATAAGAGGCTGCTGGTCCTGACAGCCAACCAGAGCTTTGGGAGGAGTGTTCAACCCCAAAGCTACTGTTTCAGGTCTGCAGCAGAGGAGACCATTCTACTAAGGAACAATGCGGCTACAATCGCTAATGAAATTGTGAAAACTCGATATCCTTCTAATGTTCATCTACTAGGGCTGATGATTAAACAAAGTTAGAGGCAGCTTTAAAGAAAGAACATTCGCCCTGCACAAGAGCAGAGGTCACAAGAACTAACTGAGGACATCAGGGTGGCCCTGGGAATGACGTGCGCAGCACCAGCCCAGCTGAGGACACAGGGGCCCTGGGAATGAAGTGCCCTGCCCTGGCACAAGGGTTCCTGCCACTGTTATCATCCACCTTGTAAAGTGAATTCATTTTACAACAGGGTGCAGTATTAACACTGAAATACCCAAGATTTTTCACCGAGAAGTTTGTTTAGACTTGACAGATGGGATTCCCCAGGCCCCCTGCCTGTCATCAGGGCTGCCTGCCTGGGAGGTGGGAAGAGCAGTAGCCACATCAGTCCTGGGTCCTTTAGGTCTGCCAGGTCCACTGGTGTCTGACCCACAAGGCCACCGTCAAACACACAGGGTGAGCCCAGAGCCAACAGAAGGATGATGCTTCCCTAGTCTGCAAACCACATTCACAAAGGCAAAGGAGGCAAAACAGTTAAATACACACATACTTTATGCCAGAAATATGTATGGGACCAAGGTTTTCTAGAATCGACGCAGCCCTGGTCACTTGATCAGCAAGGATTTGCTTCCCCTGCACCTGAGCCCTCCCAGCTGGAGACTAATTCCAAGTACTTTGATCTAAGTCCCCTCATTAAGAACAGACATATTTTTAAAACTTTTTCTAAATAAAAAATATATGCATACTATATGAAAACATTTTAAATGAATAAATTTACCCAGAAAAAAACCTTAAACATCTACAATACCTGCTGACATATTCATATTCCCTGTTAGTGCTCTTCCTTAAATAACTTACATAATTAGGGTCCTATTATATGTAATTTTATATTTCGTGTAAAACTGTGTATATGCAGTGCTGAACACATGTCACACATACGGCTGTCTGTGGGAGGACGTCTGTGTCCAGCTAATCTCTGGTTCATCTCAGTGAGAGCTGTTTCTGCAGCAGATCTGTGCTGGGCTCAGCCCCTCCACTCACTGCTGGAGCCTGCGGGGCTCTCAGCCTTGGTCTGGGTGTTGTTAAGCATCCTGAATAAGTTAATAATATTAAATTCACATAAAGTATAAAATTATCAGTTAATAAGTATAAACTCATAGAGAGGCTGAGATATTATAAATGCTCAGTAATGTTCACTATCGGTACTTTTAATATTATGAAAACTTTGTACATCTTTGAAGCTAGAAAAGTAAGAACAAGAGTGTAGATAAAACAATGTCTTGGTGAAACTCAGAAATTTCTCTGATATTGTCAGAATTAAAACTTTGTATAGATTTCTAGTGTTTGGTATATAATGGATATTGAATTGATGCTGTTGAATGAATTATATAAGTCAATAGAACAGTAGTTTTAGGTTAGAGTCATAGGTCATATTTTCATTTATTTGTATGTCAAGATGTGACTCTGGGAATGTGAAAAAAAAATGAAAAGTCATTAGCTTCTTTGGTCCTTGGGATCAAAGAAAGGAACAGTCTGTAGGACCATTTGGTATAATAAAATGAAGGTTGTTAAAACTGTCAAAATATCACATAAATGTGTATTGAGAAGAGGTTAACTTATCTGTTTCAAAGAGCTTTAACCTAGAATTATCAATAAAACACTCTGAAAGAATGTGGAAAAAAAAAGAGAAAACAACAGCAAAGCCTCCTACACCAAGCCCTGAAGTGAGCTCTGCGGTCCCTGAATGACAGAATGTTAAAGGATGGAGAAGACAGAAATTAGGGACAGAAACAAATGGACAGATATCCCATATTCAGGGATTCTTAGAGTTTATTGTTAAAATGTTAACATTACCCAAGGTGAGCTACAGATTGAGTGCAATCCTATAGGCGAAAGGCCTATAAGCCTCTGGCCAAAAACCTGTTTGAGAGAAAGCAGTGAAAAGACTTTGTGCAGGCACATTTGTGAGAAACAGAGGCTGAAGCCCATATGGCCAGGTTGGTTGAGGGCCTAAAAACCCCCTGACCTAAGGTCAGCCTGGTCAGTTGCAGGCGTAAAAACCCCCTGACTTAAGGCCCACATGGGAGCGGAGGTTTGCACACAAATTTCTGTATGCCCTAGAAGTTTCTTAACTATGCCTTGTTTTAAAGATCAAAGTAACTGCCTCCAAATAGCAAGATCAGTAGAACAGACTTTCAAACTGTCTCTTTCCTCCATAGGCTCAGGCTTCATCAGATAAGAACAAAAGAAGTAATGGCTAACAACATGTTCTCCATTAAATTATGTTAAACTGGGTTATGTTGAAAGGGTTATGCTTAAAGGTGCATATTGGGTGGATTATCAGATTACTAGGAAGGAGCCACTTACAAGGCAGGTAGTCACAGGATGTTTAAATGGATTAAAGAAGTCAGTGATGTCCAATGCGCGTGTACAGAGGGAAGTCATTGACGTCCAGTGCACATGTGCAGAGGGACTGTAATGAACGTTACTGAGGTCACTGCTGTACAGTGCGCACGCACAAGATTCCCTATATAAACCAACTGCCAGAAGCTCGCCTTTTGCCTGAGCAAGCAGATGGTCACCTTTATTTAAAACACAATTTCAATAAGTGTGCTTATTCTTCATTTCTGTGAGACCCTAATGGCAACAGTAATCCCTATCAAAATCACAATGGTATTTTTTGCAGAAATAAAAAAAAAAATCTATCCTAAAATTCATATGGAATCTCAAAGAAACCCAAAAAGTTAAAACAACCTTGAAAAAGAAAAAATTTGGAGCCCTCACACTTTCTATTTTCAAAACATATGACAAAGCTACAGCAATTCGAACAGTGCGGTCCTGGCACAAAGACAGACACAGAGGCCAGCAGACAGGTCAAGGGTGAGACCTGGCCCTTGAGTGCCAACAAATGGCTCTCAGCAAGGGAGCCAGTACTGTGCCACGGGGAAGGAGGCTCTTACCTACAAATAATGAGGGAAAACTGGGTACCCACATGAAAAGAATGATGTCAGATACTTACCTGACAACTGATGCTCCCTCAAAAAGTTACACTGATGGCTTAGCTCAGGGATTCCACTTCTGGGTATATGCCCCAGAGAACTGAACGCAGGGTCCAGAGGAGGCCCATGTATACCATGCTATGGCAGCACCAGTCACAACAGCCAGAGGTGGCTGCAACCCAGGTGTCCATCAGTGGGGAAGCCCCACACAGCAGCAGACACCATGACACAGTGCTCTGCCATAAAGGGAAGGAACTTCTAACAGGTGCTGCGACAGGAACGGACCCTAAGGACATTACGCCAAGTAAAATGAGCCAGTCACAAACAGAAATGCCACATGACTTCACTCCTATGAGGTACCTCAGTGGTCAAGTTCATACAGACAGAGAACAGAGTGGTGGTTGCTGGGGGTGGGGGCAGGTGGGTTGGTGTTTGTGGCTGTGAGGTTTCATCTTTACCATCTACAGAGAGGACTGGAGGCCGGCGGTGCAGCCATGTAAGTAAATTTAACACTATTCAACTGTGACTCAACAGTGGCTAAGATGGTAAATTTTATGATATATATATTTTGCAATAATTAAACATTAAGAAAGAAATATACAATAAAAACATTTAAAGATAAACACAGACACATTCCATAATATGTGCTTTCTGGCATTAATTTTCGGGTCCCACTTCTCTTTTTGTAAATCACTGCAAACAAAAGGATAGTTTCCATGGGTCAGTGACTGGGTCCTAGGACCTGGGTACACAGTATACTTGTAATGAATCTTTGATCATCAACTGAAGTAAAATTAACATACTAACATTTGGTTAGACTTTTGAGCCTTGATCATTAATCCTCTCTAGTAGCTGGACGTGGTTGGCAGGCGAGGGAGGACGTCCTCCTTGGGCCTGCTCTGCAGGACAGAGGGCCTGGAGAGGGCTCTTTTGCTCTCTGTGAAGTGACCAAAGGCCCTGGCTTGTAACGTAATAAGCCCCTGACAGCCAGGCCTTCGAAGTTGGTATAACTTTGTAGGGAGGTACTCTGAACCTTCGTTCCTCCCTACCCTGCCCTGTGTTAGACAAACCATCTGCTTCCTTGAGTGGGGCTACTCACTGCTGTCCCGATTTGCGACACCCATTTTGCATCCAAACCTTTGTTCACACTATTTCTCTTGCCTCAAGCCACCAGTGCTCATGTCTCCAAGAAGAGCCGCTCATGAATAGGCCCTGGGGACTGCCGTCTTTGGTGGTCACCACTGCCTACATCCCACTGCTGGGATGTTTTTCTTCCATTGTTCGATGTCCTCCCTTCTCAGTGAGACCCCGTCACTGGTTCCAAGTAGCATGCCCTACTGTCTCCCACAGAATGTCTAAGTCACCCCACCATCACATGCCCCACTGAGTCACAGTACCCTCCCTCTCACCAGGACCTCTGCCCCTTTTGTCAGGGGAGCCGCCCCAATTACACCAGCCAGAAAGAGATGTCGTCTTTATCACCCACTTTCCTCTCTTCCCCCAGAGAAGTCTGTTGTGGAATTCTGCTGACTTTACTGCCTAAATACCTCTGTATCCACCAATTTCTTGCTGTCTCTGTCATCAACCCAGCCAGCATTGCTGCAGTTGTTTTATTATTATTTAGGCAGAGTAAAGCCAACAGGATGGAAGATGACAACATTGAAAAGAGTTTATTTTGGAGGCAATGAAGATGTTTATTGCCTTAAATGTGGCGATGCTGTTACAGGTACACTTATTCACACTTACGTCCACCTTATCAAACTGCACACATGAGACACAGACAGGGATCTAGCACATGTCTACTCTACCTCAATAAATCTGCTGAGAAATAAAAAAGATTTAAGGCTGGGTGTGGTGGCTCACTCCTATAATCCTAGCACTTTGGGAGGCCAAGGTGGGTGGATCCCTTGAGCTCAGGAGTTCAAGACCAGCCTCAACAAAGAGTGAGACCCTGTCTCTATTAACATTAGAAAAATTAGCCAGGTGTTATGGCAGTGCCTGTAGTCCCAGCTACTTGAGAGGCTGAGTGAGGAGGAATTTGAGGTTGTTGTGAGCTATGACACCACAGTACTCTAGACTGGGGCAACAAGGCAAGACTCTATCTCCAAAAAAACCCAAAACAAACAAACAAAAACCCAAACATTTCTGCTCACAACTCTGAGAAGGAGGAATGCACTGTAGGGAAGTGGCATCCACAGGACAGTGGAGAGCCAGGGCAAGAGCCTGGGGTCGCCTACTTTGAATATAAGTGTGACGTGCATTCCTTCTCCCAGGAATTTTGAGCAAAAAAGAAAATTTTTTTTGAGACAGTCTTGCTCTGTTGCCCCAGGTGGATGCTGTGCTGTCCTCAAAGCTCAAGTGCCATCCCTGGGTGTCAGTCGTGACCCTGACGTGAATAGGACAAGTGGACAGTGGCCCAGAGAGTGAGAGTCCACCCCCAGGGAGATGGGGGTGACTTAGCTGCTCCAGGAGGACTGAGTGGCCTCTGGTCAGGGCCTCACAACTGGGGCAAAGCCGCCTTTCACAGACTTGGCTTCAAGCGTGCCAAGGTGAGCTGCCAACTTCAGCCTCCTACACCCCTGTTGTCACTCTCTTCGGCCTTGAACCCCTCCACCCTCACCTAAACTCCTTTAGGTTCCTATCTCCTTAGAATAAAGCAGAATTCCCTGGCATGGCCTGTTAACCCCTTTGGCCGTGCCTCTCAGGCCTGTCACGCTGCACATGACCTATGTGTGCCTCTCAGAAAGGTTATCCTGCTGAGAAGGCAGTACTTGTAAGGGCCCTGACGAACATCGTGCAGCGTCCCAATTATGCGATTGAATTTTATTTTGCAAACTAAATAATGTCATTTAAGGGGAATTTTGGATGTTGCTGTGTGGACCGCTGATGTGACCTCTGAAGGAGAGACAGCCATGCTGAGCCCCACATACAGAGTGGGTTTCGTGCACACGTCTTAAATTTGATTGCTGAGTCTTGCCTTAAAAATTTTCTGCTCACAAAATTCTTGTTCTGAATAATTTTATGAACAAATATAGCCACAAACTCTGTTTCAGGAGTGCCTGGAACACCCAGTAGACTCACAAACACCCAGGACCCAGGGGTAGTATGTTAAAAACTCGTTTCAAGATGAAATTTCTCCCACAGCATTTTAAATTGCAGAAACAGGAAATGAGTATGTGTTTTAATATCTTTTTTGCTGACACATTATGATTGTTTTAGAGCAAATATTTATTTAAGAGGTAGCAAATGAGTTTGTTTGATCTTTGTATATATCATAATTTCTCTCATCAGTCTGACAACGCTGATTCATTTTTCCAGCGGTAGGACCAATCATTAAGCAGAATGCTTCACATCATGTATGACTTTCAGAGGCCAAAACGCCACCCTGTTAAATCAGCATGAACGGGCTCTGTGGAAGGCATGAAGACCAGTCCCAAACAAAAGCTCTTTTGTAATAACCTTACTTAGTACTTTCAGTTCTACAGTGCGATCAGCTCAGTCCTCCTCTCTCCTCTCCCTCCCCTCCTTTCCTTGTTCTCTCCCTGGCTTTCTCTCCCCTCTCCCTTCCCCTCACTGTCTCACTTCTCCTGAAGCAAATCCACTCTGTCATCAGGTCAGCCACTCAGTAATTCAAAAGCAAGTCACTGTCTTTTCTGTGATGGACACCACGTCAGGCCCTAAGGATGAGACAGTGGCCAGACAGAAAGCCGCCTGTCTGTGGAGCTCACAGTCCTGCGTGACCAGCCACTAGGCCACTGAGACCACACAGGACGCTGCAGTGGGGAGGGCAGTCAACCACCCCAAGGTCACAGGAACCTCTCTGGAAGAAATGACACCTAAACTACAAGTGTAAAGCAATTAGCTGGCTAGACACTTCAGTCACATTAGCCAAACCCCCAAGCTCATAGTGATGGGTAAACTCCCACCCTGTCTGGGGAAAGGCACACGGCCTTGACTCAATCTGTACCAAACCCACAAGCACACAATGATGGGTAAACTCCTACCCTGGCTGGTGAAGAGCACATGGCCTTGACTCAATCTGTACCAAAACAAAGTATGTAAACAAAACATGTGTCTTCTCTAGTATTCTGAAATTAAAATAAATAAATAAATAAATAAAGTGATTTATACTAAAAAAAAGCAAACAGCAAAACCTAATTCATCTTCTTTTTCTATTAACAACTCTCGACCCAACTTCTAAAACTCATCCCAATGGCACTTTTTACCCTAGGTTCAAAATTTTGAATTTCCTTAAATAGAAGAATAAATAGCACCGATTGAGAGGCAAATCAATGGGCATTCCGGCCCCATGGAGCCCCTCGCTGACCCTGCAGCATGCTGGGGAAGTGGCACCCAGCACCTGCCTGTCCCGAGTCTGTAATCAGGGGCAGCTGAGGACAGATTCTTCTCTGGGATGGAACTCTTCTGTTATGTCTCTGAACCATCCAAGCTCCAGCCTCATCACATCCTGCCTTCCATCTCTGAGGGCCCCCAGCCCCACCTTGCACATTGTGGACAGACCCACCTTCCTCAGCTCCTGCTGGGCACTCTCTGCCTGTCCATGGTGTCCAACAGCCCTGTCACCCCACTTGTGTCACCAGCTCAGCAGGCTTCCAGGGTTAGCCTTCCAAGGCCTGGGATGGGCAGCCTCGCACACCTCAGGTCCGGGCTCCACATACCTATTCTATCTTGCTCAGGAGCCCAGGGTCCCTTCTCCCATCCAGGCCCCCTTTCCCACCAAGACTATCTTCTCCCACTTGGGCCTCTTCTCCCACCTACTCCATCTTCTCCCACCTGGACCATCTTCTCTCACCTGGACCATCTTCTCCCACATGGACCATCTTCTCCCACCTGGACCATCTTCTCCCACATGGACCATCTTCTCCCACCTGGACCATCTTCTCCCACCTGGACCATCTTCTCCCACCTGGACCATCTTCTCTCACCTGAGAGCTCACCTCACATCCTGACCTTCTCCACAAAGCCTTTGAAGTTCTCTGCAACGCGCCTCAACCCTTTTCTCTGTAAACATCTATTGCACCCCTTATTTTGAAACCTCCTTTCTAGTGCAATATGTGTTATTTTCTGTTTTACTAATGATAATGCAAATTCTATTAGATCTTAAAACTCCTTTTATAAAGATGCCTGGACCCCCTTCTGTTGGGGGTGGGGTCAACATTCTGACATTTATAAAAAGTCATAACACATATTCTGACAGTAATAAAAATTTCAAAAAGTAGACATTGCTAGTGTTGTGGCAATGGGGAGCCTACACCACCTGCTGGACCAAGTGAAAATGCAGATGTAAATTTTACCTAATTCCTAAAAGGCATGTGGGATAGCCCTGGGATAAACAGACTGGAAAGGAACAAAATATTCCCAATATCTTTAATCTGCCTGTTATTCTTGTTTCCAAGGACAGTCCCTGTGGCTGCTGGACTGGTCCAGCAGGGAAGCACCTATATGGGGCCCGGCACTTGGGTTTGGGGTCGGGCTCTGTCAGTCTCCAGCTGGGTCACTCTGACCTGGTTTCTCAGCCTTTCTGCACCACAACTTCATCTACAAAATGAAGGAGATCTGTCCAGAAAATACTTTTAAGATGGCTTTTTAGTACCAGCCTTATGGAGATGCTTGATCAATAACCAGGACTCACACAGCTAAACAGAGGACAGCAGGTGACAGAGAAGCAGTGCCCAGTGTGAGGCCAGGGGAGACACAGGGACAGACTTAAATTACAAATTACAAATAATCAAAAAGGGGTCTGAAAAACCCCTGTGAGGGTGAGGTAACCCTCATCCTTCAACATGTTATCCACTAACCAACAGCCTTGACCAATAATCACACTGTTTAAACTTTAGTTCTCATGTCATCCACTAACCAACAGCCTTGACCAATAATCACACTGTTTAAACTTTAGTTCTCGTGTTATCCACTAACCAACAGCCTTGACCAATAATCACACTGTTTAAACTTTAGTTCTCACGTTATCCACTAACCAACAGCCTTGACCAATAATCACACTGTTTAAACTTTAGTTCTCACGTAGAGCATTTTCTATGAACTCAGACCTCAGTTCCAGGGTGTACAATGTTCAAGACCTAGAACACGTCTGGGTTTGTTGTTAGCATGGCCTCTGTTGAATGTTGAAGCTGCATTTAAGACTCTGTAAACCAACAGCTTCTTGTATTTTTGCAGGTTGCAAAGCTTTTATGTTTTTTGTTATTTGTTTTAATACTTTCTAAGAATGGACTTCAGACTGGCTTATCTTGAAATCAAAGTTCTGCACATAACACTGGCCTGAAATGGAAAAGCCAAGTAATAGAAACAAATCAGACATTTAAAGTAAAACCACACGATTTCTTAGTGTCAGTGCCCCCTGACAGGGGCTCTGTCAGGAACGGTCTGTTCTCTCCCTTTGTTATTCTGTTTCTATTTTTATTTTATATTTTTATTTTTCCTTCTCTTGCCCTGTTCCCTGTCTGTCCCTAATACTTTGGAACACCTTGAGGTGCCTCTTAGACGCCCAGGACAGCGGGAACACTCCTGCAGAGCCACTAAGTTCAGGTAGTAGGCAAATAAATTCAAAGCACATTTTCTTTAAAATGCATCTTTCTGATATATAAAAAATGTAAATATATTTATTCACTATTTCACATAAGTTGTCAGCCAGCATGTAACCATATGCCTATATACAAGGGTGCCCAAATAATGTATATACACTTTAAGAAAGGAGAAAACTGTATTAAAATTGTCATATTTACTATTTATTACCTTGTATATTATATCTTGTATATGTTATAATTGCAGAAGTCAAATGCGACTTGAGTATTAAAACGTTAATACAATTTTTTTCCTTCTTAAAATGTGTATACTTCTTTGGCACCCTCTGTGTATATATGTGGTTAATGTATATATTTGCTGTATACATCTATAGCATCCTCCGTGTATGTATGTGGTTAACGTATATATTTGCTGTATACATCTATAGCACCCTCCGTGTATGTATGTGGTTAACGTATATATTTGCTGTATACGTCTCTGGCACCCTCCGTGTATGTATGTGGTTAATGTACATATTTGCTGTATACATCTCTGGCACCCTCCGTGTATATATGTGGTTAACGTATATATTTGCTGTCATTTTATTAATAAGCAGAATGTGATCTTTTTCCTGGTAAAGTCTTTCCTTTTGGGCTGATTTATCCCTCTGATTTATTTAACATCTCTGAGCCTTGACATACTCAGCAATTAATAATACAGGTAAGATGTATCGAGTTAGATACCTGTCATCCTTATTGATTTACTTATTCAAGCTGACCTCATTCTAAATGTGATGGGATGAATACTTGGCAAATAGCAGCTACTGAATAAATTTTAGTTTTCTTCTCTTCTTCCTCTACTTAAATTATTAAGTTATTCCCAATTTTCTTGAAAGAGAAGGATAAACTGAAAAGTACAAGGGATTGGGAGTAAAGGCCGTGCAGTAAGATATTAGGGAGAGAGAGCTGGTCCTTTAAAAAAGCTCCACCATGTGAATGCCAATGCTGCTTCACCAGATCCTCTCCCCTGCACAGGAGGAGACAGGAGGCCACACACTAACAGTAAGAATACTGCTTGGCAAGCACCTTGATCTGCCATGAGGGAGGAGGTCACAGGCAGGAGAGTGCTGCATGATGGAGCAGCTCCCTACCCAAGAGCTCAGCAGCCCAAAGCTGAATATGAAGTTTTATTATAATCACATTTGAAATTTATACAACCTTTTTACAATGAAAACGGCTAACCAAATCTTCATCATGCAAGCTTCACTGCTGATTTGCAAGATTTTACCACCTGGGCCTTTCTACAACGTGATGACCTAGACTCCAGGAGATGAGGCTAAAGTGCGAGCACAGTCCCTGACCAGCTCCGTGGCAAGGGGCTGCCTGCTTCACTCCTCTGGACTCGGTTTCTCCATCCAGAAAAAGGGCTAATTTAAGGTGCAAAATCCCACCATTGCATCTTCCCAGCCACGGAAAGCAGGTAACTGAACCAAGCCTGAGATAGTTTCTCCACTCCCTGAATTTTAATCTACTTTTAAGATTTTTCTTCTTTTTAGGAAACAAAAGACTGAGCTTTCTTCAGTGATTTGCAATTTTTTAGCTTATTCTGTCTTTACAAACTGTAAAACTTTATCAAAAGCCAACCTGTTGTGATAGTTCACACTTATTCACAGTTCAGACTTTGGCATGATTGATATTTCATTTCCTAATCACATTATCACACATTATGGTCATAATCTATAAAGAGCTGACATAAAATTGCAAATAAAAAGTCTGATTGCATTTTAGGGGTAAAGTCTATAAACAGGGCTCTGGAAGAAGAATTGGTCAAGACTATCAAAAAGGTTACCTAAAGAAATAAAATTCATTCTTCCATTTTTGGATACCTTCTGTACCTGTTTTATCATGAAAATCATATCTCATATTAACTACACTAGGAAAATTTTTTGAGGCTAAATTTGATGTCTTTCCAAAATTGCATATGATTTTCCTTAAATCAGGAAAGATCCCGAGATTTACGTGGTGCTTTTGGCTAGCAGCCCTTCCAAGACATTAAATTGGATGTCAAATAAAAAGAAACGTCACTTATAGTGAGAGCACAGTAGAACGCAATCTCTTAGCAGCACTTTAGTTTAGGAAGGGTTTTAATCACTCAAACAACAAACTAATAAAAAATGATTATACACATAAACATAATGTAGCAGATATATAATAATTTAGTATCATTAAAACAAATCTGGCTTTTATTCAAATTGGTATAAATTTACATACATTTTATAAATATATATTTTGATAAATAAAATGTATCTTCCAAATACCAATTAAATAGAGATGTCAACTCTAATGATTTTGAAACATTTACTTGTTACATTATTAATGGAAAATCTGGGCCAATTCCCATTCATGTCTCCTAATGCCAAAAGATATAAAATGATTCCATTTATAATTCAAAGCCCAGAGTCACTGCAAGTAAAACAGTTTTATTGTTAAATATTGCAAATCTTTAGTGCTATCAGCACAACTGTCTTTGGAGAACAGACTCACACCTTAACACAGACCAACTTCCTTTTATTACAAGCTAAGAGTAAGTAAAATGTGCCAGACCAGCAGAACAAACCTCAACCCTCTCGGACAATGACTCTCCTTGTCAAAGTCCCCTTAATAACCAGGAAAAGTAAAGGCCAAGGCGTGAGGAGGCTGGAGTTTGTGTCTCATGAAACAACGTGAGGGGCTTTTTCTTCTGATGAATAAGAATTCCCAGGCGAGTAGCAGGGGTTCTTTATACTATTAACAAGAAAAGGAGAATTTTAGTCTCTGAGTTGTTTGGAGCTCACGAACTTTGAGTCCTGTAAGTATCCCCAAATCTTTCCCAGGTGGGCGAGTTTATTTTTTTTCTTTGAGTCCATATCCTTACCTGTCAGCCAAGCAGTAGAGACCTGGCTTCATTCCTAGAACAAATGTAAAAGTCACAACTAACCTGAATTACAGGCAAACTGACTGAACTCCATTTCTGAAATTTATCTTTTTTCCCTCCTTACATAACCAGAAGCTCAAGTATCTGAGGAGCCATTTTAACAGCTCTGCTTGCAAGTAATAATTAAACCTGCTGCTACATAGGAGTTTTACGTCTTTGCAAATGTCAACTCGATTCTGAAGAATCCAAGCTTCTCCTCAGCAGCTCTCACACCACATTATGAAAACATAACATTTGAAATGTCTTTTTCTCATGTATAAAGCAGGAGCCAGAGTTAAATCCCAGATCAAGGGCATACCTTTCATTAATTCCTGTGCCAACAATTCCTGGCCAGTATCCTCATAAAAAGACCCTCTCCAAATTAATAAAAATAAACACTATGTTAAGACTGCACAAAGGTTTAAGTACCTGAGGTGCAATTACACTTCATTCTAAGAAGGTACAATTTGAGATTTCATGAATATGACTGGTTCTTGTCATTTAATTTTTAATATATGCACAACTATCTTTTTTAAAAATAGACACTAAGAATAGTAGGTTATTTTTCTAATTCACAAAATTACTAAAATGTCTGGCTCTATTAGGGTTAATAACAAAGATGAATCCTTTTGCTCTCTGTGGGTTGACAAACCTGAAGAAGGAGGAAAGGTGAAGGAAGTTGCTGAAGCAGAGATTTACTGAGCACTTGCTGGGTGCAGATGCCGGGCACCGGGCAGATGAGCATGATAAGGCGCAGTTTGTGCCTTCAATGTGCAGTCTCGTGCGGGGTCAGACAAACGGATGGCAGTAAAATGCCAGTGCAGCATGCTGTGTGTGGGAGAGAGGCGCTGGCTGCACAGGGTGGGAGGTGGTGGGGTCGCAGGCGGGGAAGGTACTGAGGGCGGAGCTGCTGGCACAGAGGAGGCAGAGTGAGAAGAGAGGTTGCGAACAGTGGGGAGCAGATGCGATAGCCTGGCTCACAGAGGACCCCACGGCACGCAATGGGCAGTGTTGGATTGATCCTAGGAGCCCTCAGAGCCCTGAGGGGTTCTCAGCAGAATTAGCGTGGCATTTTACATTAGTTGCTCTAGGAGCACTGGAAGGGGGCTTTGCAGGAGCTGGACCCTACTAAGTAGCTATTACACATGTGTACCAGGTCCTTATGCCACCTCACTGAACCCTCACAGTAATCTTAGAGATCACCATCTCCACTTTCAAGTTGAGGAAAACAGACTAAGAGAGATTAATGTAGCGAGACCACACAGTTGGTGAGTGTAAGAATTCACTAAAATGCCACCTGGTGTGCAATTCCCAGTTTTTCTGGCTGTGTCAACATGTTGCATAAAATGCAAAGTGAAGCAAGCCCTGGGACATGTGAAGCCCACAGTTCATAACTAACACAGGGATGCTTAATGAATCGAAGCGAGTCACAGTGTTACTGCAGGAGAAGAATGTGTGAAAATGGGCCAAGGACAGGAATAGCACTGCCTGCACTGAGCAGCACAGAGAAACGGCCGAGTACCTCACTGTTGACTCTACATGCCACGGCTCTCGGCTAACAGAAATGGCTCACTCTAAAGTAACAGCATCAGTCTCCGTCCGTCAGCATCATCACTATGTGAAGTGATGTTTTCAGGTTACTCCTCCTTTTCCATCTGCCTTTTTGGTTTGGGGGGGTGAAGAGCTGTCTTGGGGACAAACCACACTGGGCATCAAATGTCCCAAACTACGTCACCAAGTCTTTAGGCCTGAGCTGGAAACATCAGGCTTTACCAGCCGCTGTCATGCACACAGGAATATTACATAACGCACCAGACACCATGGGCTATACCATGAGGCCATCTCTACCTTCTGATCAGGAAACGTCTCTCTAAGCAAGTTAGCTAAAAAAAAAAAAAAAAAAATTAGCCTTAGGAGTGTTTCATCTGGAACCCAGCAGAGCAGGAGCCCACCCTTGCATTGTTTGCTGGGCTGTGTCTGCAGCCCACTTCAGGGCTCAAAATTCCCACAAGAGTCAGGAGGAGAAATCACAAGTACACTTGTATGGAATTTGTAGATACACTCAATGCTTTATCTGTGTGCTCCAGAAAGATAAAAATAATAATTAATAGTGCATTCTAGAGGTTAAGCACTTACAAATCCATAAGGAATTAGGGGAAGGCCTCATTTTTACAAGGATATTATACATGCCATATCATTATAACCCAACAGAAGGAAAGTCTGTGGCTCTCATTATCCACAGTGCTAACACAAACGCTGCCCGTGAGTGATGCCGTGTGCTGCAGACGGAGGAGCAGGAGACCTGACTCTGCCACAGCAGGGCTCCCCCGTGGGTCCTGGGACACTGCTCCCTAAGGGACTCTTTTATGGCCCCACCTAGTGTGTGAAATACGACATATTTCCTTCTCTTTATGCAGACTCCTTATACTCTCTGGCATGTAATGGATGTATCTTGTAAGTGAAAGAACCATTTTAACCTTATTTAATTCAGAGTTTCTCAAAATAAAAGTTAAAAAAATAGAGAAGTATTTGAGATGTCAGAAAACTTTATAATATATATATTTTTAAGAAGCAAGGTCTCTATCATCCACGTTGGAGGGCAGTGGCATCATCGCAGCCTTGAACTCCTGGGCTCAAGGAATCCTCCCTCCTCAGCTAGGAAGACCGACAGGTATGCACCACCACACTTAGCTAATGCCTTAAAAAAATTGTGTAGAGACCCAGTATTGCTATTTTGCCCAAGCTGGTCTCAAACTGCTAGAATGCCAGGCATCAGCCACTGTCCCATCCAAATTTTATAGTATTTCTAGATTCAACTCCAACTGAATACTTAAATCATAAGTGAATACAAAGCATGAACTTTATATGATTTTCATTTAATTCCATTTTTCACATTAAGAAATAACGATAACTGAAGAAATGGTAACTTATGTGCCAGGCACCTCCCACCCACAACCGAGGCCCTGAGGACCCACAAACCAGCCACATGTGGTTCATTTCCTAACTTCAAGGGGCTCCCTTTCTGCTGGGGAAAGTGAGATGCACTGTCCTGTAAACTCCACACAGGGAGGCAAAGATAAGGACCTGCCTGTCTCAGGAGGAGAAGGAGGGTCAGCCAGCTTCACAGAGCAGAGGACAGCTGAAGTTCAAAGGCCAGGACCAGCTAAAGCACGCAGAAGGGATGGGGCAGGGAAGGTGACAGTGGGGGTGGAGGCAGCATCTGTGCAGGGCACTGAGGGGTGAACTGCTCTGGTGGCTCAGCCTTGCAGGGGCTCCGGGTTATGGGGGAGCACTTTCCACCTGTCCCTTGATCAGGTTTTCCAGGGCAGCTCTCTGCACAGTCTTCAGGATGAGGAGCTCTTCTGTTGTGGCAGGAGGGTGTTCACATGTCTTTTCACTCTCAGTTCTATGTATGAACTTATCCGGTGTGGTAAAGAAATGGATGTTTGGCATAAGTAATATGGTTAGGAGATTACTATATATAGGAGGTAATTTTTATTCTAATTTTAAAAGGACCCATATGCTTTGTTTATTTACTTATTTAGAGATAAATAAATACTCTGTTGCCCTGGGTAGAGCACCGTGGCGTCATAGCTCACAGCAACCTCAAACTCCTGGGCTCAAGAGATCCCCTTGCCTCAGTCTCCTGAGTAGTTCAGACTACAGGTGCCCACCACAACACCCAGCTAGTTTTTCTATTTTTAGTAGAGACAGTATCTTGCTACTGTGCAGACTGGTCTCAAACTCCTGAGCTCAAGCAATGCACCAGGCTTGGCCTCCCAGAGGGCTTTTAACTAAAGCAAAGCTCAGTGTGTTTTATGATACCTACGCATTCTTACTGTTTCTTTGTGATAATTTATTTTTATCACCATGATAAATTTCATAACTCTGAGATGTGTATATTTAATAAATTAAGATGAATATGTTTAAAATATAAATCACTTGAAATCTCACAAATTAGCTTATTTTTCTGGGCATTTTTGGCCTTTAGCAGACTAACTTCAAAAGCTTTATCCTGGCTGAGATCCTAGTTACCCTGGGAAATGTTTCATTTTCTTCTAGAAAAAGGTAGGATAAAATTAAGCGATCAAGGGTCCTTTTGCAAAGTGTGTTGAGACAGTGACCAGACACAGTGCCCAGCAGGCTTCTCCAGGTCACTATCCTCTCACCTCTCTCCTCTTTACACTAAAGTGAAACCCTATACTCCAAGGAGACACGGAGCTGAAGCCAAAATTAAGAATAAAAGATGAGCTAGTGGTATTGGGGGGGGGAGGGCATGGGGGAAAAGTTCATCCTTAGAAAAAAAGATGTAGTATTTTTAGCATTAGTTTGGTGGTTTTTTGTTATTGTTAGTTGAGGGGAAACATGGATATGTCAGAACTATTCCTCTGAAGAATGAGATAACTGTACCCATCATGACCGACCATTTCGATCTAGTTTTTGTATCCCTTACTTAATGCCTGTGAATTTGCAAAGACTTGTTTTTTCCTAACAATTTCTCCCAGGCCCTATACACTTTGCACATTTGGGAGCCTGAGCTGTGTTGGAATGTGAATTCACCACAACAGCCAAACAAGCTGGAAGCAAGACCAGTTTTTACTTTAGAATATTAAATGCAACAAGTTGCCTGGAAATATCGAAATAACGTTTAAAAGGTTAGGATTTTCTGAAAAATACCAATATTGTTGGCCATCACATAGATACAAGCAATTTATTCCCTGCAGCTTCATTACACGAGCCACTGTTTCCTCACAAGAAGTTTTATTTTTGCCAACTACGTATAATTTTGTGCTTAAGCATTATCCAAACTATAAACTTTGGTTCTTCTTTCAGATACAATATAATACATAAATAACTCAATAGAAAAAAAGGCTCTGAATGGGACAACCTTGTCGGCAGAGACAACCCTCCTCCTACCAACCGGCAACGCCATCTACGGAGATGCCTCATTCCATTCTCTGCAGGAGACTTAGCAAATGAACTTAGATAAAGCAGCGAGGACCATGTAAGTGTACTAGTTACAACCACATTAACCCCTGAAACTGGTTTTGAAGACATCACTGCCCACCTGGGCAATTCCTAGCAATGACACTCTTGAGGGCAACACCAGGCTAGTGTTCCTGGCCGCCCTGATGAATGTGGCTCGCTGGAAGCAGCCGTGGAGCTCAGCACTCACGCCAGCCCATTCTGCTGCCACTTGTTCATGTAGAGGCGCCCTGTCTGCAGGCAGCTTCCACCTCCTCAGGGGACAGGCTCTGTTTGGATCTCCAGGCATCCTGAGCCCCGACTCAGACCACTTCCATTTGGACGCCAGCCAGAAGCGACTTTACTCTCGCTTGGGGAGTCACCCTTCAGGGCCTAACTATCAAAGTTTCCGAACTTCACGTTGTAACTTACAGTCCTCAGACCCTTGGTCTGGAAATCAACCCTTTGCTTTGTTATCTACAACAGCATTTACAGGGATCGATGAATTACTGGGAAAGCCCGGGCTTCTAGGTCGCTCACTGGACAAGCTCGAGGCGTGGCTTCTGCAGCTTGGTGTGGCTTCACGCCGTCACCCCCCGCTGCGTCAGCACAGCTTCCTTCTGGACAGTGATGTCCACCTCTTGGACTTGTCGTGAAGATAAACGGGAGCCCCGGCACCATGCCCGTCAAACACAGGAATACTCAGCGCACACGTTTCTTGGTGCCTCTATTGCTAAATTGTTCGTTTTTGTGACTGGGTGTCCATCCCCTGACCATGAGCTCCCTGGGCGGCCGGAACCCTTACCTGGCTATTTCTGCAGCCCCGGCACACCTATGCTGGTTGGCACCAGGGTCAGCACCTTTCACCTGCAGGACGAGGTGGCATGTGTGTGCCTCGCCTGAGAATCTTGGTAAAATCTGCGACACCTACAACCCGGGTAACCCGGGCTTCCAGGACCACGCTCTGTGGGCCTGGGCGCTATTTCCTCTCTGGCCCTTGTTTTTGGCCACCACAGCATCCCGTGACATGGCCACAGCCCGCTGTCCCTGAGTTCTTCAAAGGCTTTGCACAATGCCCACCGGGTCCCTTTTGACACACTCCCGCGCAGGGGCACCCAAGGCGCGACGGGCGGGACATGTGACTACCGCATCAGAAGAAGCTGTTTACTGAGCTCGATCTTAATAAATAGAAACATTAAAAGCCCTTAAGGAGCCATTAGCAGTCTCACTCTTCTTCTAGAAGCTAATGATACATGATAATATTCCAGCATAAGACACAAATTTATAAATCATCAACAGCCACTGCCCCAGCTGCCCGCGCAGCAGATCCAGCACCTGAGAGCTTGCACGTGGGACACGCCGGGGCGTGCAGCAGAACGAGCACCTATGAATGCACAGGCGGGAGCGCGCTGGTGCCTGCACAGCAGAATGGACAGTTGTGAGCGCGCGCGGGGCGCACCGTACACCAGCGCAGCAGAACGAGCGCCTGTGAGCGCGCGCAGGCCGGCCGGTTGCCCCGCAGCGCCACCTGCTGGGAAACGTCCGCGTGTGCAAGTGTAAGAAGAAATTTCCGGAGCTTTCTAGGGAGATTTACACCAACTAACGTAACTTACCGCAGCTTTGCGCTTGCTTGTTTAGAAAGATCTCATAGCCTCTATTCTTGTCTCCTTAGACAAGCAGAACTGCTTTACATAGATATGCATATTGGTGTGGGGCTAGAGGCCACAGAATTCCCACTTGGTCCAGGCGACAAAGACGTGTCTCTTTTTCCCAAAGAAAAGCCTGGTTTTCTGGGGTCACTGCAGTTCACTCGACTCTCATCCTTAAGATGTGAGTGTAGGCCATCCTGCAGCACCCCTCGCAAGCAAGAAACTGATAGAACAAGGAGAAACAGCAAGTTCCCAACTGGTTGACTTCTAAACACAGGGTCTACCTGAACCTTAAAATTGGCCACAATTATTCAGCACAAAGGGTAAGAAAAGAGGCCCCACACTGTAGCTCGCACCTACAACCCCAGCAAGCTGGGAGGGTGAGACAGGAGGATTCCTTGAGCTCAAGAGCTGGAGACCAGCCTGAGCAAGGGTCAGACCCATCTCTAGTAAAAGTAGAAAAACTAACTGGGCGTGGTGAGGGTGCACCTAGTCCCAGCTATGGGAAGGCTGAGGCAGGAAGATCACTGAGCCCAGGAGTTGAAGGTTGCTGTGAGCTATGATAACCACAGCGCTCTAACCAGGATGATAGATGAGCCTCTGTCTAAGGAAAAAAAAGGTAAGACACGAGTAAGGGGAAAAGACCATAGGGTTATTTAAATCTTTCTTTAATAACATCACTCAAGGACAATACAACTTGTTCTATTACAGGGATAGTATAATTTTGAAATAATTGAACAATTTCTTACCTGAATTAGTACTCAGTCTAGTTGTAAGAGTTATTACTCATTTGGGTCTCAGTAAGTCTTTGATTTTAAAAAAATTAAGCAGATGTGTGGATTTGACTGGGCACATTAAAGAATAATGATTAATGCTATGAAGTATTTACATTGGGATAGTAGGAAGAAAAATATATATGTATTCAGGTCCTTTTAAGTAATTTTCTAGGATGATTACAAAGCCCTCCCGATCACTCCACAGCCCTCAGAGTGGCTCTCCAGAGGCTTTCCTAAAATTCAGAAGTGGAAAGTATGAATAAAATGTGGATCGATGAAATATCTCTCAGGCATTTCAGGGGTACATTAACTGACTTGGCTCAGGCCACGAAGCCCTAATGGTGGGGAAAAGGAACCTGGGACTCCCGGACATGAGGTTGAAACTCCTGAGTGCTTCCTCCAGTGGAGTACTCTTGGCAGCCAATCTCATAATTAAACAGCCTTCTGAGACATATTAATTCAGTGAGCTCTCTGCACACTGGGCCCTCCAGCTGGACAGCTCCTGAGACTCACCAGTGGGCTGCTGTCTCCTCTGGCTACCAGGTGCCCTGCAGCCCTGAGAGCAGTGGCAGCACCAGGGTGCTGGGTGGGCAGGTTCTCTCCGCCATCCTGTCTTAGGATGCAGCATCCCTCGCAGCCCAGGAAACTGACTTTTCCAATCATCAAGCCCCAACACCCAGGCCTTTACTGCCCTTGACAGGATGATTCCCATCTGTGACGTTCTGTAGTGCTGGACAAGAAGCTGCAGCCTGGGCTCCATCTCTGCGAGTGCTTATGGCAGCATCACTGTTCTCTTCCCGTGTCCATAATAATTTCCAGCATGCTGCAGCTCCAGGGGAGGTGAGCCAGAGTTTTGTGAGAAAACCCTTAAATGGCATGACAATGAAAATTAAATACAAAATATGGTATAAAAACTGAAATACCCAAACACACACATCTAAAGTTGATGAGGAAAATAATTTCTGATGGTAACAAGGCATCTGGCTAGGTTCAGGCAAAAGAGAATGTTCTTTTATTATACATGCATTTATTACATGACTTTACCCTATGAACTAACTGAAACTACAGCTGCCTAAAATTTCATTTCTCTTATCCCCTTTTATTGACAAGTTAAATTACCTGCAGTTCCCTACTGTCTGCTTGCTCTGTTAGTCCCACTGCACTCGTCCTGCCGCTTACTCACTCTCTCGTGCACACAGACTACATGCCACACATGGTCCTAGGTGCTGAGAATACAGCAGCGGGTAAAGTAAACCAGTCCCAGCTCTAGTGGAGTTGATTTCTAGTGGGGGAGACAGATGGGAAATAAACCAGTAAATATTCAATGACTTATAAGAAGAAAGATAAAGCAGGAGCAGAGTGACAAGGCAGGTGTGTTTCCGTCATCAGGGAAAGCATTTCAGGTCGTCTGAGCAGAGATCTGGGGGACACCAGGGATAGCGATACAGAGAGGGGCATTTCCAGCAGAGCAACAGGAGGAAGAGCCAGCCCAGTGTTGTGAGAAAGATCAGTATGGCTCAGCTGGCTCAAGGAATAGCCACAAGGCCAGCACTGCCCAGTGGCACAGCAGTAGTCTTCAGATGCTGTGGGGTAGGGAACTGGCTGTCTGTTTTTTCCTGATCCATTGCAGATTGATACCTTTATAAAATGTAATTAAAATGTTAAGGCCAGGCCTACTGCTAGGAAAGCTTCTGAATCTGTCTCCTCACAATTCTCAGGCCAGCAGAGGTCTGGGGACTGTACTGAATTACACTTAGCAGGTCAGGGAGCAGGGTTAGGCCTTTGAAGTTTACTCTGAGGAAGTTGCACCAGGGCCAGGTTTGGGGCACAGCCTGCTATTCCTCTCCACCAGACGCCCTTCCCTTTCCCACATTTGGTAAGATCCCACTTGGCTACACAGACTGGATCCACTGTGACAGAGAGAGCATCACCCCCCAGGGGCCTGTACATACCACACACGGGTCAGCCTGGTCCAGGACTGCTCTCTGCCCTGCCCATAGTAAACATTTTCAATAGGTTTTTTTTCTCCTTTTTTCTTTATTTGGCGTACTCTTCATGGCCTTTATGTATATGTACACTAAGTTAATGATTTTTGAGGACTCCCGCCATCTCTGCACACAGTCTGCAAACTCCTAGACATCAGACACTGTTTCATGAAGTGTTACTATGTTAACTTGACACTTAGTGTTCTTGAACTGAGCTATAAACTAGGGCTACAAAGATCAGTCATGAATAATATGATCTGATGATAAAAGATAATCCTTTAAAAGCCTGTTCACAGCATTTTGAAAAGTGCCGACCTTTATTAGGCTCCTGGCTGCTCTACAGACCAAATCCAGAAAATGATCACTGCTTCAAAACCTCCTGATCTCTTATCTGCAGCATATTTCCTGAAATACATGGTCCGGTGGCTGGAACTTAACCCTCTCAGTGTATGTAGATCTCTCTCTTTTTGTTTTACTTCCAAACTATTACAGGGGTACGAGTGTTTTGGTGACATGAACTGCTTCTGTGCATGTTTGAGTCACAGTTACAAGGGTGCCCCCCCATAGTGTGCCCGTACCTGTTAATTGGGTGGAATGTCCCCTCCCACCTGCTTTCTTTCTGTTGAGTTTTACTATGAAATGTGTGTACGAGTGTTGAAATGCGTTCCCATTTAATGAGTAAATGTGTTTTTCCATTCTTGTGACACTTCCCTTAGAAGAGTGGTCTTCAGTTCCACTGGCGTTGTTATGAAAGGTATTAAATTAGTTCACCATTTTTAATGGCTGAGTAGTGTTCAATGATGTACATACACCACAGGTTATTAATCCACTCATGTATTACTGGGCATGTGGGTCGATTCCACATCTTTGCCATTGTGAGTTGTGCAGCTATAAACATTTGAGTGCAAGTATCTTTTTGATAAAATGATTTCTTTCCCTTTGAGTAAATATCCAATAGGGGGATTGCTGGATCAAAGAGGTCTACTTTTAGTTCTTTGAGGTATTTTCATACAGGTTGTACTAATTTGCAGTCTTACCGACAGTGGGTTAAGTGTCCCTTTCTCTCCGCATCCACACCAGCATCTGTTGTTTTGAGACTTTGTGATAAAAGCCGTTCTCAATGGAGTTAGGTGATAGCTTGTTTGGGTTTGATTTGCATTTCCCTGACGATTAGAGACATTGAACATTTTTTTCATGTTTATTGGCCATTGTCTATCTTCTTTTGAAAAGCTTCTGCTCAGGTCTCTTACCCATATTTTATAGGGTTGTTTAATTTTTTTCTTGCTGATTTGCCTGAGCTCTTTGTAGATTCTTTATATCAGCCCTTTGTCATACGTATGGCCTGCAAACAGCGCCTCCTACTCTGCGTGTAGGTGGTCCATTCACTCTACTGATTATGTCCTTGGCTGTGCAGAAACTTTTTAATTTAATCAGGTCCCATTTGTCAAGTTTTTTTGTTGCTGTGATTGCCTTGGGGTCTTCTTCATAAATTCATTGCCTAGGATGATGTTTATAAGAGTTTTCCTGACATTTTCTTTTAGAATTCTTAGTGAAATCTTTTTAAATACAACTTGACCTATATAGCTAAAGAATTCCCTCAAAAAGTCAGTGACCAAGGGTGGCGCCTATGGCTCAGAGGAGTAGGGCACCAGCCCCATATACCAGAGGTGGAGGGTTCAAACCCAGCTCTGGCCAAAAACTGCAAAAAAAAAAAAAAAAACCAAACCATTGACCAAGAAGCAGCATTGTTTGTTTATGTCTCAGACCTACAGTTAATTTTCAGGTTAGAAGCAGTGATCTGCTATGTTCAATGAGGAAGAGAATAAACATCTGGATTAGGGAACTGTAAAATAAAAACCCTGTAGCAAACTGAAAATTTGACTTTCTATAGTTTAGCTCAAAGAAGCATGGCAAGATCATTGCTCTAAAATCTGACATGAAAAAGTTTGCACTAATTCTGACTTGACTTTACCAGCAGAAACAAAGTTGGTGTGGATTCTGGAGTCTGTGCCTTTGTATTAAACTGAGGTTTATTGGGGTGAAATTCCTGATCTAAAAAAGAACTGTTTCTAGTCACAAAAGTTATTCTTTCTCTCACAATTATAACTTTTTTCTTTACAAAAAGTGGGAGTATCTTAAGACAAGGAAGACAACACAATGGAGTACTGACCAGAGCAGCTGAGCTCTGTGGTAGCTCTGCAGGGATAGAAGCAGGTTCCCTTGCGGGCTGCAGAAAGACAGTTTTACAAGGTCAGCAACACACTTGGTTCTCTGCGCACGCACACACGCATCACCTTGCAAACTCCGGGGTGAGATGCCCTTTCCTCCCCAGTTGCAAGCTTTAGAACAAGTGCAATGCGTGCCTTGTGCTTATTTTCCTAGATTCCTGGGTGTTCGCCTTTCTTAGCAACTTTCCTATTTCTGCCAATTTTCCAAACCCACTTTTCTCCTTTCCCTAAATTTAACCCTTTCATTCTATATGCAATTATCCATTCCTTTCTGGGCCAACCCACAGAAGGAAATTTACGTTTAATCACATAACATTCAACCAGGCAAGGTTGGCACAAAACAGGAGAAGAAGAACCAGGGCCCCTTCCCTGTCTTTCTGCACATCTCCCACTTCTGAGGCTGTGACGTTTATTGATGTCCCCAATTTGGTGGCTTTTGTCCTAGCATTGTGCCCAGAAAAATAAATAAAAACAGATAAAGTAACCCATCATTGCATGAAAAAAACTATAAGAAATAAGAAAAAAACCTACTCCTACATGATTCTTAAAAGAAGTGGCAATAGTTCAAGAGATTATTGTACAACATGGTGACTCTGCTATAGTTTTGACAAATGAAGGGAGAGTAAGGCAAAGTGTTCTCACACAAAATGGTAAGGAGGAGGCAGGGCAGGTGTTGGTGGCCCCGATCTGGTCATTTCTCTGTGAGTACAGACAAAGAACATGTATGTATGTTTAAGACTTCATGTTGTACGTAGTAAATACACGTAACTTTATCTGCCGATTTTAAAAAAATAAAAAAAGGGAATTTGTTTCTTTTCTGTATTAAAAACCCATAACCAAAATGTGACCTTCCTAGACTGATACTAATGACCCTTAGCCTTCCTGGACAGACACTGATGATCTTTGACACACTCAGTGAGCCGGCTGTGAGACGGTGACCCCAGACACTCAAAGCACCGTTTGTGATATGGTGACCACAGACTCTCAAAGCACTGTTTGTGAGATGGTGACCACAGACACTCAAAGCACTGGCTGTGAGATGGTGACCCCAGACACTCAAAGCGCCGGCTGTGAGATGGTGACCCCAGACACTCAAAGCGCCAGCTGTGAGATGGTGACCACAGACACTCAGTGCACTGGCTGTGAGACGGTGACTACAGACACTCAGTGTGCCTGCTGTGAGACGGGGACCACAGACACTCAAAGTGCCGGCTGTGAGACGGTGACCCCAGACACTCAAAGTGCCAGCTGTGAGATGGTGACCACAGACACTCAGTGCACTGGCTGTGAGACGGTGACTACAGACACTCAGTGCACTGGCTGTGAGACGGGGACCACAGACACTCAGTGCACTGGCTGTGAGACGGTGACCACAGACACACACTGCGCCAGCTGCGAGATGGTGACCCCAGACACTTAAAGCGCTAGCTGTGAGACAGTGACCACAGACACTCAGTGCACTGGCTGTGAGATGGTGACCCCAGACACTCAAAGCGCTGGCTGTGAGATGGTGACCACAGACACTCAGTGTGCAGACTATGAGACAGTGACCACAGACACTCAGTGTGCTGGCTGCCTGATACACAGCAGGGTCTTGGCAATGCCCTACAGTCAAATGCACATTGCCACAGAAAACAAAACCTTCCAGGGGAAGATATGCTGGAAAGAGTCGGTATTAAACAACACTAAGTTTCAATTCCATGTGAAAGGAAAACTATGATCCTTTAATTTAAATGTAGGAAGAGGTGTTGGGAAGTGATCACTGCCAGCTACAGAGTAGGTGTCACACGATCGCCATGCACAGGCTGCAGAAGGAAAGCTGCCCAGAAAGTCCAACACAGGGTTCAAAGTGAAGCAAACAAAACTATGGTAAAATGTGCAACTACTGGCTGAAGTTTTACATTAAACACACCTTATCAGAGACCAAATGTGTGCTTATCGGGAAAATGTGTGCTGCCGTCAGGGAGTGACAGGGAAGAGCCAGCGCTAGGGGGAACAGTGAAGCCGTGGTGGTGGGGGGGTCCTCTGTAAAAACATCATCTCACAAGGGGACACAAGTGTGGGGAGAGGGCGCATCAAGGCACCTTGCTGAAAGCCTTTTATGCATCATCTCAACTGGTCCTCTCAAAACTATGGAATGTAGATGTTACCATCCTGTCTGTACAGATGAGGAAATCTTAGTTCTGTGAAGTTAGGAAATAGACTCAAAAAGACACAAAATCATAGCAGGAATTCAAATCCAGGTATATTTGGCTTCAAGGCCTATAATTTTTCTCCTGTGCCACCCAAGAATAGAAAAGCATAAAAACAGAGTTGGGGCCCAGGGACGTTGGGGCCCAGGGACGTGAAAGCAGCCATCTGCCCCCCAAAATGGTGAAACTGAAGAAAACAAAAATTAAGCAAAATTATTAATTGAATCCCCACTGCAGTGGTTAGGGAAATCTTAAAGTTAAAATCAACCTCTTGAAGTAGAGAGGTCAAATTAACATTAAGAACACATGATGTTCTGGTCTGACTGACACCAGACATAAATGAATCACCAGGTGTGGCCGGAACACGCTTCAGATCTCCAGAACTGCAGGAGCAGACAGTGAGCACAGGCCAACACACACAGCTCAGCACTTACAAGCTGGTCCTTATGCCAGAAGCCTGGATGCTTCTCAGGATGATTCTGCTACAAAATATGGGCTGCAAGGTCAAGATTGCTGACTTGAACTTTTAAGCACGGCTGGCAGGTAGGACCCTCTAGATCAGAGGTTCTCAACCTGTGGGTCTTAACCCCTTTGGGGGTCAAATGACCCCTTCACCGGGGTTGCCTAAATACATCCTGCATACCAGATATTTACATTATAATTCATAACAGTAGCAAAAGCACAGTTATGAAGTGGCAACAAAAATAATTTTATGGTTGGGGGTCACTACAACATGAGGAACTGTATTAAGGGGTCGTGGCGTTAGGAAGGTTGAGAACCACTGCTCTAGGTACCGCATCACTCACACACCTCTTTTCACGTATGTATTTTACTCCAGCTAAGTGGCTGTTTACCAAGGGCCATTTCCTATTCACCAGTATTCCCCAACAGCCTGGCATGCTGACCTGTATTTAACAGGCACTCAATACTTCTTGAATTGAATCAACCCCTGACCACATACATAAGTACTGCTCCTAGGCAGAAAAGCAACTGCTATTTCTGATGGGGGAAATGTCGCTTCACTGATCAAGCTGAATTCTTTAGAAGGTTGAACTTGTGAACATACCTTTCCGAGTGAATTGCATAGTGATGGGGAACACTGGTTCAAAGCCATAAACAAGAAGGAAAGAAAAAGGTCTAACTTTTTTATGAAAAGGAGTTGACAGCAAGGCCTCTGATGCAGCTAACCTTAATTAACTTTTAAAAATATATATACATCAGGACGGCACCTGTGGCTTAAAGGAGTAGGGCGCCGGCCCCATATGCTGGAGGTGGTGGATTCAAACCCAGCCCCGGCCGAAAAAAAAATATATACACGTCACATGGCTGATGAAGCCGTAAGTGTTCCAGATTGTGTATAAGAAAGTGTCAAGTTAATGGGCATAAAACAGCAAAGAACGTGGAAGGAGTTGATGGAAATGAAAAGTAGCAGACGTGTGTCACGGGAGACAAGCATAGACCAGGGATTAGAATGCAAAGCGCCACACAGGCCGACGGCTCTGAGCCCTCAGTAATAAGTCAGGAAAGCCACAAAGTCACCAAAGTAGGCTCTGGCATCTTCTAAATGGGCAGCTCAAAACTTCCAAGTACTAACAGGCAGGGTTTGTCGTTTTCCCTCTGCACCAGATCCAAGCCCTGTAACTGTGACTGCCGAGAGACACAGAGTGAGAACGGGTTGGAGACCCTGAAAGCCTTTTATGCATCATCTCAACTGGTCCTCTCAAAACTGTGGAATGTAGATGTTACCATCCTGTCTGTACAGATGAGGACAGCACTGGCGTTTGGGGGCAGGTGGTCTGCTGTGGGGTTGACTAGTACACATCAGGGCACTCAGCGTCATCCTGACCCGCACACTGAGTGCCAGCAGTGACAACCCACTGCTGAAAGACTTCTGGGGACAAAACCACCTGCCCTGAGGGCCCTCGCTGTGCAGTGATCCAGAGGCTGTGCCGGAGGTGGATCCAGGTGAGCACTCCAGGAGAGCTGGTGTGAAGGCACACGCCACACACCAGGAGCCACACTCCCACTCCAGAGTCACTGTGGGGATGGGAGAGCCGGTGTGAAGGTACACGCAGGAGCCACACTCCCACTCCAGAGTCGCTGGGGGGACGGGAACATCAGCAAGGCATCACTACACAAGATGCCAATGTGTAGATTTAATCCCATCTCAAGAAGTGGATCACCGGTGGAAAAACAGCTTGAAGAAATGTTTGGTAGAGTCACACGCGGACAGACCCCTGTATTTCATGTTACTCTTTTACCGGGCAATGTACTTCCTCCACAGAACACCTCTTGGTGAGAGAGCAGCACTGTCAGTGTAGTCAGGTGTGGTGTGGCAGGTTAAACGGTCAGGCCAAGATTAGCTGTGTCCTCTAGTTCAGCAGACCCCAACCTTTATGGCATCAGAGACCAGCTTCATGGAAGAAAATGTTTCCTCAGACCAGGTGAGTATTGGTTCTGAGGAGTCTGCAGGCTGACTTACTGTGGTCTCTGCTGCTGATCATCTGTGTTTGTAGCTGCTCCCCAGTGCCCGCATCCCTGCCTCAGCCCCTCAGATCATCAGGCATCAGATTGTCATCAGGAGCCACAGCCCTGGCCCTCACACAAGCATTTTACAGTGGGGTTTACCTCCTGTGGGGCTCTAGTGCCCTACCTGACAGGAGGTGGAGCTCAGGCGGGATGGGGGGCCAGCGGCTGGGAACACAGAGGAGGCCTAGCCCCTCCTCTGCCCTCTGCTCACCTCCTGCTGTGAGGCTGTCCTAACAGCAGCTTGAGTTCTAATTCTGAAATGTTATTTCTATTCATTCTGAGCTTCAACAGATGCGCCTAGTATAACCGCAAAAATTATTTCTTATTTGAGATTGGACAAATTTGGCATGGAGATGGAAAAGAGATGGAGATTGGGGCTCATGCTTCTGACAGGCATTGTCTGTACCAAGTGCCATCAGACTGGAAAGAGAGGTGCAAACTGTCCGTCCATGCAGGGAGGTGCAGCCACAGCCTCTGCATTTCCAAAGCTATGTGCCAGTTTGGTCTCCTGGCACTGCTGCTTTCTGGCCTTTCCTCACGGTGCATCTCACTGGAGACCTCAGCATTACCTCCTACATCACAGCTTGGATAGTAGCCGAGGGTGGGTGTGACCCGGACCTCATGTTTCATGTGTAAAGGGAGGTATTAATGACTAATCAGCCTCAATGTGAGGATTAAACAAGTAAAGGGCTGAAAAGCTGCTACTGCAATTGTTGTAGGGTGTGTGTGTGTGTGGGGGGGGGTGTCTTCTGAGCTTTTTACTTAGGCCCAGGGTACCAGGGTGTCCAACCTTTCCTCTGTTTTCTCTGCCACACAATGGAAGAAGAGTTGCCTTGGGCCACACCTTAAATACACAGCTATCACCAGGAAAGCTGATTACCAAAAGCGTATCTGTGCATACATTTTTGTGATCTCCAACACCACAGACAGGCAACAAAAACCCTCACAAAATCAGCAAGTAGCCCACAGGCCAGTCGGACACTCCAGGGCTGGCCTCTGGGTCTGGAGTGGGGCCTGTGGAGGGTGGGCAGTGTTGCAGTTTTCTGCTCTGCAGACAGGGAGGAGCTGGCTGTTTACGAAAACCCATGCTAGCTATTTTAGAACACTTCTACTTTTCTGCTAGTTAACATATAGAGACTATGCTACGTATGTTCAAAGGATTCACGTGGGAAGGAGAGACACTATTAAATCTATCTACTACTACATCCATCTTTGGGAAGTGAAATCTGCCACAGTGATGCAGGTAGAATGGACTTGGAACTCAAATGTCAATCCCTCTAAAGATGCTTAGAGGTCACTGTCAGAAGTTTAGACTCCCAGAGAACTTCATGGCTTTATACTATGGTAATGCTCTGCATCTGGTAAATGTGGAAGGTAAACAGACGCCCCCAGCTCTGCTGTCCACTTCTCGTCCATCAGAGTGGGATCTAACTGTGGAATACCATCCAGAAGACGCGGAACTGCGTATATTCTGAATCCTGAAATCTCTCAGTTATAGTCCAAATTAAAATATACTTTGTCTTTTCTTCCAGCTTATCCTAAGTCCCTGGCACTGTAATTCTTCTATAAAATAAAGATCTCTTGAAAAATCTGGGTTTACTTTCAGAGCACTGTCATAAAAATAAAATCCTTTTGATAAGAGGACTTTTATGATGCTCATGTATTTCCTATCGTTTTATAGCTAGAAGACGGTGTTGATCATGACATGATAATTTATATCTTACAGAGCAGATCACTGCAGCTGAATTTTCCATTGAAAAATTCAATTACATTTCTCCACATTTTAACACTGCTGCCAAAAGATGTACTAAAATCTTTCCTGAATCTTCTAGGTGAAAACAAGTTCTGTTGGAGAGAGTCTCCTAGGGCTCTTGAAGGACGTTTCTCCTCCTCAGCGTGTGATCTGGGGAGACACGTGCTGTTCCAGACAGACTCACACTTAGTCTTCTGGTACACGTAAGAGCTTCCTTCAGTTGTCAGACTGCAAAGGTAACACGTGAGAGCCATTGCCCTTAAAGTACCAATCCCTTCCAGAAGAAAACATATCCTGCATCTTCTTTAATGAAATGTGCATTTCTTCCTCTAGGCCAGGGCTTGGGGTCACTGACCTCAGACCTACTACATTTACAGAGTGGTTGTTCAGCAAAGGCCTGTTTGCAACAATCTTATGATCGCATGTGGCTTCTGTAAATGTACAGTTCACGTATCATCATGCTGACTTTTTTTATATTTGGCTAGGATTTTAGATTTTTAAACTTCTGGTAGCTCATGTTCCCTGAGATGGTCTTTGAATTCACATTCTGAGACCTATGCAATTCATTCACACAGGCCTTGTCTTTGTGCCAGAAAAGTTCAACCCGTCAGAATTGGTGAAAGACGCATGAAGGCAGGAACCAGGTCCGCCCTTTACACTTCCTGTACTTTGAACAGGGCCTCGTCCAGGGCAGGTGTCCAGTGAACGTCCGTGAAGTAACACAGTGGTCGCTGGAGTGAACAATGGAACTGTGAGCTGTCCTTCTCAGGGCCTCTTGCCTGGTTCATTGATGGTCACATGACCTTGACTAGACCTGTCCCCAAAACGAGGTTGGTCCTATCCACACTGTTACAAATTGGGGGCTCAGTTTCTCTTGAGAAATGTTTGGTTCACAACCTACCTGGCCATCATCAGAGAGCATTTGATTTCCACCATCAAAATGTGTACCTTTGATCTAGGTTTGCAGGAACGATTTCTGATTGTACTGAACAGGGGACGTTCTGCATTTATGTTTGCTGTCAGGTGACAGGAGGCAACCAGGATAGACTCGTGCATTTGCACAATTCCGTCTCCCAGTAGCTCCCTCTTGTTTCCAGGGCCCACCCATTCCACAGGCTGCTTCACAAACATGACATGTCCACCATGAACGTACAGCTCTGCATTGTTACGACCTACTCAGTAGTTAAATCCTGTGCACACCCAGAACTCTGCTTGTTTGTACACTTTAACAATGAGGCTGTCTTAAAGGCTGCTGGAAGGTAGTGGGAGACTTCACTGCTCACCCAAAGTCTGCTGATTTTCTCTAACTTTGCAGTTTCACTCAGATCCATCATCCAACATGTTGTGGTGCTTTAACTGGCTACAAATTAAAGAGGAAAAGAAATGAGAAAACTAATTTCCTAGACTACCCTAATCCGGCCAAGCATAAAAATGCACTTAGCTCAGAAAACTGCTGAGAGATTAATATAGAATTTGTGTGCTACTAAAGAAGTCATTATAGCAGCTAAGTTCTGGGAATTCAGCCCCTACAAGAGCAAAGAGAAATATCTTATTCAAAAAGAGTGGCACAATAAAATTAAGGTATTTATTCTCTACCAGTGTAAAAAGGATTTTATTTTGTATAACTTCCTTTAAAAGCACATTTGCAAATCTTACATATATCAGTGAAAAAAAGATGTCAACTGTTAGGCCTTTTACATTTTAGTATCAGCTAACAGAAGCTGTATATGCATTTAGACCAACAACAATCAGAAAAAATCTGCAAGAGTGGTGATGATGGTCAAACTGAAATAAGGAGAAACGGCGGCTAAAAGAAAAATTTCTAGTTAAGTTGGAAATGAAATTATAGAACTTGAATCTTATGTCAATTCTAATTATCACTGTCACAGCTGTTAGATTACTGTTATAATCATCATAGCTACCTTTCCACAAATGCGCCCTCCACTTCATACACGTTTTCTGATTTAATAATTTATGTTCTATTATTGCTGTGGTTTACTGATGAAGAAACTGACACTAAGAAAGGTTAACAAGCACAAATTACTTGCCTAATCCTAGTAAGTAACAGGTTCTGGCCCTAGGCAGTCTGATTCCACTTTTCTGGTAATTATCATGTCTCTATTTCTGAGCTAGGTCTGAAGCATACAGCAGTTAAGGGCACAGCAAAGCTGTCAAACAGCTCAAGCTGTATGAACCTTAACTACTTAGGTGACTAGTTTCCAATCACTGAAATTTTCTGCTTCTCAAATTCCTTAAGGAGGTGGCAGGACTAGGACAAAGATCCACAACCAGGGTACCAACCCCCTGGAAGCAGTCTGGACATTTGTGGGGAGGTGGGGACACAGTGATCTGGACCACTCTCATGGAAATCAGTGAGGTATTTCCATGAAAGGGAAACTTCTCCAAGACCAGTACAATTTCCTGAATATTGCCCTGTTAATTTTATCTGAGCCTACATATTAACTATTTTTTGCATACAAACTCAAAAGATGTTTTTTGTTTCATGCTATTTTAATATATACTTATTTCTCCAGAAATGCAGCTTCACTGCCTAAGCATGAGGGTGACTGTGTGTGAGACTGAACTTACCAACAGTGGTCCACCATCTGGGAAACCAGCACGCACAGGTCAGCTGTGAGGCATGAGCTGCTGACACAGCATGGCTGAAACTGGCGCCTGTGTGGTGGTCCCACCCACGCCTGAGCACCTGAGCGCCAAGGCATGTCTTTCAGAGGCCTCCGAGAGAAGCATCTGCCCCGCAATGCTGACGTGTGCCTTATACATATTATATTCATATAAAAGTGTATATCAATGCGGTATTTTTATGTGTAACATATTATACATAACATACAGCATATAACAATTATATGCTATTTATATGTAAATATGTAAGTACATACATATATTTAGTGTTCTTACCCATTATTTTATTTTTATTATTTCCTGTGAATTTCTGTCAGAATGTTATATTGATTTTTGGAACTCCATATATCGATTATATTATTATTATTGGTGAATTAATTTTAAGTCACTAAAGGCAGTATTATTAAATCTTTGCCAGAAAAGGGTGCAATGGTTCTCATATGATAAAGAAATTCTGCACTAAGTCATGGCCAAGGTCTCATACAATGTAAAGATTCTATTTCACCCTGGTAAATAAAGCCATTAGCAGTGATTTTTTTCCTACAAAAGTGACTGCAGCTAAAAATCAAATGTAAACGACACGCCCCTCCTACTTAGCATTCTTGTTAACACACACTTGCATTTCTGGATATTCCCTAGTTGGCACCTTTTTTATAATGGAAAATGCTTTCTAAGTCTGTGAGGCAGAAAATAGCATTCCACATTCATCCTACATATTCATTCTCCCCCCAATTCCTTACCTGGCAGAAAGATCACAAAAGCCGTGAAGCTGTGCTTATGAATTCATTTCACATTTAAAAAAGAAATACAAAAAATTGAGTGAAAGGGGCCACAAAAGAAACAATGAATGGGAAATGATATAAAATTAGAATAGTTTGATTACTCTGCACTGTGGGCAACATCACAGAAATGTTATGAAATTACAAGGAATTATAATTTTAATCAAAGAAAGATTTAACATTTCCTTAGTGTTTTCCAATCTACAGGAGTCATTTAGTCAACGATTATTAAGCAAAATCCAGAGCTCTCCATAGGGGATGAGGATGACCCCTCTGAATCTCTCCTCACATCTGGACAGAAATGATCAAACACAGCCCTGGTACCAGCTGAACGGAGGGCCCAGCACCAAGCTGGACAGTGGGCTGGATATGGGAAGGGCCCAAGACTCTGTGTTCCTGTGAGACACACATGTGTAAATAAATCCAAAATAAAATTACAGGAGAAGTGCTCCAGGAACCCAGAAGGGAACATTCATCTCGACTGGAGGACTCTGAGAAGCCTTCTTGGAAGAGGTAGGTCTCAGCTCAGCTTGAAGAAAAAGAACAGGATTGAGAGGGGAGGCATTCTAGGCAGGGGAAGCAACGGGAACCAAGGCCTGCAAGAGGAGAAAATGCAGGGAAGCTGGAGTGATGGAGAAGTGAGCTGGAGAGGCAAGAGATAGGCAGATGAGGGAATGAGGATAAACAGGAGAGCAGACTGCGGGGCTGGGACTGAACAGGCTTCACAGGTCATCTGCACGTCCCAGCCTCAGTCTTCCACAGTAAGGACAGCAGAAAAGAAAGCAAGTGATGACCCCTGACTTCATGATGCTGCCATTTTCAGCTGGATAAATAAGAAAGTACACATAGGCCAGGTGCAGTGGGTCACGCCTGTAATCCCAGCACTTTGGGAGGCTAAGACTGGTGGATTACCTGAGCTCAGGTGTTCAAGACCAGCTTGAGCTAGAGCGAGACCCCCATCCCTAAAAATAGCCAGGTGCTGTGGCAGGTGCCTGTAGTCCCAGCTACTCAGGAGGTGGAGGCAAGAGAATTGCTTGAGTCTAAGAGTTTGAGACTGCTGTGAGCTGTGACACCACGGCACTCTACCAAACACATATAGCAGGTCTCAGAGAAAACAATGTACAGAAAAAGGAAAAGGGGAAGAGGAAGAAGGGTGTCGTGATCTCAGAATGTGCAGGGGAGCCTTACTGAGAAAGCAGCATTTGAATATACATCAAGGGACCCAAGAATAGGTGGTGAAAACAGAATCAGAACAGTGTGGCAGGATCAGTCAGGGAGGTGGGAGGCAGTGAGTGGCCTGCAAAGTTAAGGCTCCTAGCTGCAGAGTGAAGATATGAAATACGAGTGTGGATGAGAAACACCAAATTCAGGTCAGGAGTCATCTTTGGGAGGGAGGGAGGGAGGGAGGGAGGGGTGGGAGAGGGAAAGTGGAAAAGGCAAACTACAAGCCTCGCTCTGCAAACTGTGTTCAACAAACTGTGCTCTGCAAACCTTGCTCTGCAAACTGCTCTGCAAACCTCACTCTGCACTGCCAATCCTGGAGCAAGGCCCAAAGGCTAGAGGTGGAGTAGTCTGAGCCATGCAGGGCAGCAGAGGACAGAAAGCAACGGGGGAGGGCTGTCTAGGCTGAGTGGACTGTTGAGGATCAGACCCACTCACTCACCCACACCCTCATGGCACCCACAGGGCATGTGTCCAGATGAGCAGGTGCCCTCCAAGCACAGGGGTGCCAGGGCAGGGGGGGCAGCAGGACACTGTGACCTGTGCTATAATAAAGGCATGTGTGGGGGACAGGGCCTGTGGGAAGCATTCTGCAGCCCAGACATTAGAGCTACACCTGTTAGGCAGAGGCTGAGGCATCAGCACAGCAGGAAGAGTGACCTGAGGAAGCATAGGTGGTGGAGACAGAGCAGAACCAGAGCCCCAAGGGCAGGGGGAGGGGCGAGGAGGGTGGAGCATAGTCAGGACAGAGACCAGGCAGAGGCAGGGCAGAGATGGAGCAGAGACGGAGCAGAGATGGGGCAGAGATGGAGCAGAGATGTGGCAGAGATGGGGCAGAGACGGAGCAGAGATGAGGCAATGTGAATAAAGGCTACACAGCCTGGGATTAGCTGGGGTCAGCCCAGCAAGGCCAGAAGCAGGTGACCAGACAGCAAAGGAAGGAAGGTGCTGAGAGGGACATAACTAAGAGGGAATATAGTACCCCAAACCTCTCATTTTCTAGCAACAATGAAAAACCATTGCTGAGAGGAAGGTGAGTGACACTTTAGGACAGAGAAAGTCAGAAACAGCCTTGTTAATTAAACGGACAGGAAATTAACAGAAATTTAAAATAAAAATGTCATCCAAACAGAGGGGATGTGGGAGCCATCAAGTGCCTGGACCATGGGCTCATTGAGGTCAGGAGACCAGGAGCAGGGAGACAGCAAGAGCGAGTGGGCAGTGAGGACGGTCATCTGACTTGATGGGCTCTCCTGACCAGTCCTGAAGTTGTCCCTCAGGTCTTGATGGCTTGTGCCAAGGAGCATAGATTACCTTCCTTCTGATGCAAAGGGCTTACAGTGAAATGGGAAGGATGGAAAATAAAGAGGGGACCATGACAGGAGGCACATGACAGCTGACCTCAGCCAAACGCATCCCAAGACTGCTGACCTGGCTAAGTGGCTGCTATGTTCACATAGGCAAACCTGCAGTCAATGGGCCGTTGCTAATGTTTCCTAAGGTTCATTCAATCAGTGTCCTCTACAAACACTACTTCCAAGTAAGTGGTGAGCTGCACGAGGAAAATGTCTCTAGTTCTCAGCAGTGGCCTGATGGTGGAAGTCTGGTTTTCAAGCAGAATTCCTGTTAATCCTGTGGTCTTCTCCTTTCCTGCAGGTAACAGGTGTCTCAGTTGAGGAAAAGGGGGGCTAAAGGGAGCGGTCCCTCTGTCCTTCCATCATTAGCCCCTGCAGACATCACTCCAAATGTACCACCTGACGAGGGAGGAAGAGCTCCTCTGAAGAAAAAGGCCCAGTGGGAGAGCCTGATGGAAAAGAGGGGGGGGAGGTTTGGTGTATGGGAGGGGCAGTGTAGAGCTTCCACTTTAATTTTCTTCTGGAAGCCAACACTACAGGTCCACGAAAAGCCTTCATCTATAAAGACATGCTCTGAGCTCTCAGGGAAGTGAGGGGTGAAAGGCTCGGTGCAACACAGGAGAAGCTGAAGCTGGTAATTGGCTCTAATGATCTAAATGCAAATTAAGAAATCTCTGTGCTAAAAATTACATGCAAATATGATTGTGACTCTCATAACTTACGAGCTCTACTTAACCCATTATTCACGTTCTTTTCTTTCTGAGACCTGGTAGGGATGGGAACTTTTATTTCTTACTGCCTTGCCTGTTCCATCCATCACATGCACCATTGAGCTTTACAGCCTTTCAAGGTCTTATTAAACCAATCCAAGGATTGCAGAGCTGAAACCCACAGACACCATTAACAAAGGAGAGGAAGGGTTGGGCACAAGCTGTGGAAAGCTGAGCTGCTTGAAAATTCCCAGCAAAGTTATCTACTAAGAACCCTTGCACGTAGCAAGAAGAAAAACTTGAAATAACGACATGTGGCCAGGGCTGTCAGAAATAAAAAGCACACAAGAACACAGCTGTCACAAAATGCTCAGACTGCATTTCTTCAACCAAGAGTGGACTTGTTCTCAGAATTCACTGAGCTAATTGGTATGAAAAGGGCCAGTAGGACGCTCGGTCCAGGGCGAGTCCTCAGGATTGCCCTTTCTTTCATCTAGCCGTTCAGTCAGGGAGACAGGCGGCGTCTGACTCCTAACCTTAGTCCTGGTTATTGCACTTACCCGGCCCCCTTCTCTGCATTTTTCTCTTTACTGTGTGCTTGCTCCTTTTCCTTTGCACTGACTCCCCTCTTACTGTTCTCAGGACGTCAATCACAAGGCTGGGGCCAGCACCAAGTCCCTGGAGAGCTCAGACAAGCAGTGCTGAACCCTATGGCTCAAAGTCCACCAGAGACCCACTCCTTGGGCCCTGTGGCCGGCCCTCTGGTACACAGTGTGCCACATTCAAAAGGCCACTCTTCTGCCAGCCCAATGTCATGGCACCCAAGCCACCAGGTAGCATCCAGCCACCGCTATGCTAACAGTAATTGCAAAAGGGGACTTTGCCTGGAAGCTGGTGGACAGGACAGCACACGGGCAGGAAAGCCTGCTTGGTCACCAGAAGAAAGCCAGGTGCAAAGGAATGTCCACTTCATACTTGAGATCCGACAAGTGTCAAAGCAGAAAATAGGGGGAAGAGGAGCCCCAGACCCTAGACAAAGCCCATTTCAGCTAATTAAACAGCTGTGATCTTGGATAACTAGCTCCCTTCTCTGTGCCTCAGCCCCCTCATCTGTAGAATAAGTCTCTGGTGAGAATTATATATTAGTCAGTATGTCTGAAGCACTGAGAACAGTGTCAGGAATGTATTAAGTAACATACAATACCACAAATAAAGTAATATCTACATCACGTGGCCACCATCATCACCACCATTTTATTTCCAAGTAAGTCCCAACTCCATGATAATCATTGACATTATTCGCAGTAACAGAATTCTGTTTATTTCCTGTTTTGCTCTTCAGTTCCCAAAGCTCCTGCTTCATTCCCAGAGTCAGTGGGGCTGTTACATCTGCTTCACAAGCAAGACCTCGGGCTGCTCTAAATACTTCCTCCTCTTGCTGCTCTCAGCAAGGTCCCTAACTACGGAGACATCTTTACTGGATTCCAGTTCCAGAAACACACAGAAGAGACAAAAACAGGGAGAGAAAGCCTCTCCCGCCCCTCCTCACATTCCGTCCATCACTGAGTCCTGAGTCTCTGCCCTAGCATCCAGTACATTTCCAATCCCTCACTCTCTCCTCATGGGACAGTTGCAACCACCTGCTAAGGCCCCTCCTGTGTCTCTGGCCTCTGCCTTTCATGGGCACTCTCCACTTAAGAGCCCCAAAAGTCCAACTCCTTAGCTCAGGGCGGCTTATTCGCCCTGACAGGCACCTCAGTCGGGATCCCGCCCTTTGGGTCCCATCCACCCTAGTCTTTAATTATTGGCTTTAGTCTCCACACTGGATTATAAATGCTTCAAGAGCATGGACCATACCTTTTCACCTTCACTTTCTCAGTATCCAGCAAAATACTCGCCCTATAATAAGTGCTCAATAAATACTGAACAAACTGAAACTCCACAAACATAATGCCAGGCAGATGCTATTTCCACTGCATGGTGTCAGGGGACACACCCATGGCATCACGCCCTTTGAGTAAAAACTAACCGGGGTAGAGACTAGAGACTTTCCAACCCTGGGCAAAGGGTCTTGAAAAGGACTCCAGGTCTTCCTCTTGTGTCTCAGTGACTGAAAGGTCCCGTGGAGAAGGTTTCTGGTTGAGGTGAGCACATGTCCTGGCCTGCACAGAGGAGCCCCAGCTTATAATGTCCATTCCAAGGAAAATAACAACCGTCCCAATTCCACCTCAAAGGCACCTGGCTCACCCTCCCTCCCCATGGCAGGGAGGAGCGGGGCTGGGTTTGAGCACTATGCCTTCCAGTGGTAGGATCTTGTTTCAGTTGTTCAATTTCTGTTTGTCCATCTGCAAAATGGGTATTGTCTTCATGGGGTGTGAAGATTAACTGAGACAATGCACACGAGGTTGCAACTATAATACCTGGCCTGTCATTCCAAACCCTCATTTCTGGTATCATCACGGAGTTAAAGAAGCTGGTCCCTCCAGGAAAACTGCAACCCTAGTGCTGCTCTCTATATCCTGGCCACAAACGGATCAGGTTTTTACTCTAACCATGTGTGAGTGCCTACTGTGGAACATTAGAATAGCATTTTTAAGAGCAGAGAAATTGGGAAAAACAGGACATTCGGTTGCAGGCTTAACCTGAATATTTTGTTAATAATTTAAGTGAGAACACTTAGGGCTTCTGCTGACAGCAGGAGTCATGATCTCTCCCTCCCACTGCTGCATTAGGACCTGCGTCAGACACACAGAGTAGAGAGCTATTTGAACAACTACCTCTCTCCAGTCCCCAATAATTATACAAAGCATATTGTTGAGAAGCTAAAACTGGTACAGAAGGCTGAGGCTAGAAAACGAAGCTGCCACTCTCTAGAATCTTCTTAGGATAAATGGTGCATTTCTTTTTAGAGGAATAAGAATCAAAATACACAGGAGTAGGAAGGAAAGGAAAGAAACTTCCTTGAACCAGTAAGGCAGCTTAAAATATTACTACTCAGAAGACTCAACGCCAACTGGAAATGATCAGGAGAGGTAGAAGAGAAAGAAAACAGAAGATTTAAGAGGAAAAATGTAAATGTGTTGTAAAAAGAGAAGTTGCGAGTTTCATGTAGTTAGAGCTTATCCCACATGTGAGTTCTCAGACAGATAGGCAAAGCAGAAAGAGCTGAGATGTGGAACAGAAAATCAATGAACAAAACGTAAACTATCACGTGCACAGGTGGTAGAAAAATATCTTGAGACATCATCTAAAACATGCATCTTTCCTGGGAATTCTTACTGCCTCAAAGTCCCCCACACTTCAAAGCTGAGCATCCCTGGCTTAAGGGAGAGGACAGGGCCAGGGAAGAAAAAGACACCCCTGCTGGTCCTGGGCCTTAAAGCAGATGTTTCTACGAAGGTCATGAAAACTTGAATTTGCCCTTATACGAGCTGGGTTCTTAGGAACAGGCTTCCCCCTGGACTCCAGAGATGTGCTTTCCATGCCAAATAAGCCAGAAGAGCTACCAGTTTCTTCGATTTCCCTGCTGGATTTTGCCCGATGAAATCAGTGAGAGGGGACATGGGACTCATCAGAGAGGCTCACACCAAGCCGAGGAGACTTGGGTCTCTTTGCACCTGGGACACCAGCAGAGCCCTGGGCCACTCAGGAAGGCTCCACAGAGCAGAGGTGCCTGGGCAGACCCTGGCAGGGTGTGTGGGAGCCAAACTAATTAACTCAAGTCACAAGTCAAACTAACTCCTTTTATTTTTTATTCAGAACAACAGGCCGCCGCATACCAAGGACCTTACCATACCTAGGTGTTACAGCCCACATCTTAGGAGATGTGGCTCTCCTTTGTCCTACTAGCCCCCTTGTGCACTCAGCCCACATCCTGACCCCCTCCCCTTTTTGCACTGACCCCACTTGCGACCTTTGTCCCTTCCTTCTCATTTGCTCACCTGAGACAAAGAAGACTTGTCCCTGAGCCAATCAACCCTGAACATGATCACCCTGTACCTGTCAGTTTAGGACAGACATGGTTTCCCTACCAATAAGGGGATGGGGTGGGATGGTCTAATGGGAGGGAAGAGGGAGAGGTATAAAGGAACTTTCTAGATTGTCTGTAAGGGCTGTTCCGCTTTTTCTTAAAGGGCAGCCCATGCTCTGAGCTTGAATGAATAAAATTCCTCGTGCCTTTGCAGCGATGTTCAGACTCTCAGAGTGGGGCTTGAATTGAGTCTGGGATTAACAGGAGGACAAGGTGCTTCCTCCACCCCAGTCCCCCAGGCAGCAGGGAGCCCAAGGTCCCACAGGCCTTACCAGGGACTCAGAGGGGGCTGAGTTGCTGGCCGTGAGCTGTCCTCTTAGGTGGTCTGAGACAGAGAACCTGGAAAGGGACAGTGGGGGCTGAAGGCCACACTCAGCAAGGTTCATAACTATGGAGACATCTTTTCTATAATCTATGGTTACAGAAAAGTGAAAAATAAAGCTTAGGAATAGAAATCGGGTATGTCTTTGCTGTGTTATGAACATAGCTGCCACTAATTTAGATCTCATGATACCTGAAACATAACGAAGCCTATCTTGGAAATAAGATTATTTTTATTGCAAGGTTGTTTGCTACTTACTCTATGCAAATATGTAACTTGTGTGAGTGCAAAACAGTGTAGCATTTATACTATAGCACAGATGCTTTCAAACTCAAGTGAAAATACTCAGTTAAGGAGAAATTGAAAGGGAAAGCTGAGAGTTAATTTCATAACAGGATGGTGGACTTTAATATAGGATAATTTCAGAAAAGAAAAGATCATCCTAAATCTTATGTAGTAGAGGTTTTAAGGTAAAAATGCTCACAGCAAATAGAACAAAATGACTAGTTTTATAATAAAAGTGAAACTGCATCTTCTGATACATTAGCAATGACCTCTATCCTGGAAGGCTTCCAGTCTGCAATTTCTCCTTAACTCTAAGTCTAATTACGATCTCCCCAGCATCTCCACTGCTGCTACTGTTGTCAGAAAACAACAACAACAAAAAAAATTTAAGCAAGTTTAACTGAGAAGTTTCCCTGCTGAAAAATAGTTAACTAGTTCCCATATTTAAAATGTTGTGATGGTGTGCAGGGCAGAACTCCAGCTTGCTCCTGCCCCAGCACACATTCCCCCAGATGCTCTCTGCCCTGCCCCCAGAAGCCACTGTCAAAATAATAAGCAAAATAAGAAAACAGTAACAAGTAGCAGGGAAGGAGCCCTAAGGAAACTCATGTGCATGCGTCCTGCATTGAGATGCCACAGAAAGTGTTCTCTAACAAATACACCACCGGCCCTGACGACAGATGCTGCTGCTGTTAATTAGGGCTGTTGCCACCACCACAGTCCCTCTCCATAGCACATACAGAAGTGTCCCCAGGTCTGGGGCTTTGACAAAACCACACACCTAATCGAGAGCTAAACTGGAGTCTCCGTCTCCCCGTGCTGTCTCCACTGTCCCCACCATCTCTAGTATCACTCCTTAGATAATAAATAAACTCCAAAGCTTGAAAGTCGAGAGGTGAGAGAGCAAAGCAGTAAAAAATGTGGGGAGTGAACCACTTGGTCTCATCCTTTGTTTTTCTGGCTTTGTTAACTACCCCAGCATAGGAGGTTCAGTTGTTTGAAGACTTTGCCTTCTGGCTTTGCCTTAGGAATAAAACATATTTTAATAAAAGTTAGCATTTCAAACTGTAGCAGAATTTGAAAACAATAAAGACTGCTGCAGCACTGAAACCTTCGAAAAAGATGGTTTGGAGTACAAATTCTAATGGCTAAATAACTATATTATTTACATAATATTTATAAATGTAAAATTTCTCACTGTGCTTCAGTGTCCTACTGGGTAAAATGGGGTGATGTGAGATCCACTTTACAGACTGCCGTGAGGATTGAGTGAGACTGCTCTGAGGCCCTGTCTGGGACACCAGGAGCCTGCTAATGTCAGAGCATTACCACTTCTGATGATATAATAATCCACTAATATAATAGTTCTTTGTTTTTTTCTCTAGAGGTATAGGATATTTACATCAGATATATATTTGCCTTTTAAGTAATTTGAAAATTCTACACATTTGTATAGTCTGTTCAGATTATGTTTTATAAATTCCTATACAAAATTGCTTAAGTAACTGACCGTTAAAAATGGTTACAAGTTTACATTTTTCTATATAAAGTTTACTAAAGAAATGGAGAGGTGGCTTCTATGCTAACCTGCTTTTCCTTAACCAAAGAAGATATTTACTCACAGATGTCTACCTCACAGAGAAGAAAAACTGCTGCCATAATTAAAAGCAGATCTAATTTAGATGAGGACAGCCCCAAATCAGTGGCTGACTGTCCTTGGCATGCATCAGAATCATCCAGGATCGGAAGAGCTTTTCACCAGCACAGAGGTCAAGCTGGGCCCCTGATGACTCTGATACAGCTGATCAGGGGTAGGGCCCAAGAAATGACATTTTTGAAGTCTACTGAGGTTATAGGAATGTGGAATCAGGGTTAATTCAGCCACAGAGCTGAAGAATTTGAAGTTCCTATTTTGCTAATAGCAGCTACAATATTGTGAGTCTGTGACATGTTTCTCTACTGAACAATGCAGTGGCTACCATAAAATTTCAAAAGCCACATTTAAATAAATCAGATGTTATTGAATACATAAATCAACATAAATAAATTTAGACCTGAGAAGAATGCCCTAAAAATGTTCAAAGACTGATTTTCTATGGTCACAGTGGGACACCAATGAAGGACTGCTAGAAACACTGTGGCTGAGGGGACACTGATGCACCGGGAAGGTGCAGGGTCTGTGCAGGGACAGAAAGCTCGTGCTGAGTCCCATCTCCAGATCAAGTCAGTGCTCCGTGAATCCAAAAGCTCCCGGGCCACTGTGACCTCCTTTTGCACGAGAAGCAACACTCCTCTCACAGAGCAAGTCCACAGGGGGAGGATGGGGAGGATGTGGAGGGATGCGGGGGCTCCAAGTGCCTCTCAGCACAGCTCAGGTAGATGCGCAGTACGTGGAGAAGTGGTTAGAATCAAGGCAGGTGTAGGTGAACCAGCCCTGCAAACTCCACATCCCGAGGGTAGGGTCACAGAACAGGACATAAGAAGATAGCTGGTAGCTTTCTAGTTCCAGAACTTCACACACATTCCCACAATGAAGGAATGAAGAATGGGAAGGTGTGTATTAGTCTGTTCTGTTCTAGAGGAGACAACTGCAGCTGCGTTAAAATTTATTAAAAAAAAAAAAAAAGAAGAAGAAGAAAGAAAGTGGTTTATTTGGCTCAAGGTTCTGCAGAGGGTATAGGATGCCTGGCACCAGGGTCTGCTTCTAGGGGGGCTGCAGGGAGCTTCCAGTCAAGGTGGAATGTGAATGGGGTGAGGGAAAGGTGTCACATGGGAGAGGGAGCAGGAGGCGGGCCAGGATCCTTCACAGCAGCCGGCTCGCTGGAGAAACAGTAAGGCAGGACCTCACTCATTAGGGTGAAGAGGGCACCGACCCAAACAGTGAGCTCTCACTGCAACGCTGGGGATTAAGTTTCAACATCAGAGCTGGAGGGGCCCAGCACGCCCACCATGCCGCCGGGTCAGGCATTTTCCAGGCTGCTATGAGAGGCTCTGGAACTGGCCTGAGTTGTGCTTCTGAGCATCTTACGGATGTCTGATGTATAAATAGTAGTAAATTCATACCACTGTGGGGAAGATGAGAGGAATGGGTGTGTCCTAACAGGCAGTGGGCACTTATGTGTGCTATCCCTTTCTGGGTAAGGGTTCTCCATATGCACCCGGGAGCTGCAAGTCAGTCCCCCACTTACTGAGAAGGCCTGGAGCTGTCCCAAGGCCCTTAGGTCCTCCATGAGGTCCCCTTACCCACCTCTGGCAACTAAAGTGATGACACCAGCTCAGCAGCCACACGTGCACAGGTGTTAATTCTGTTCAGCAAGAACAACATAGTCTGTTCCATCTATCAGGGCCCTGAGCAGCGGATTCAGAACAGGTGCTTTGGAGACCAGCCTCCGAATGGGGGCAGGCTCCTCTCTCGACAGAGACTTCCACAGTTGGCAGCAGTGAGCCTGGCAGCATAGACAGGGCCTGTTACAGCAAGTCAGTGGAAATTCCTGCTGTGTCCAGGCATATGTTTAGATCCCTATTTCCTTTTGTGAGGCAGAATACCTAATTGTTTTTTATTTTAAAGTACCTTTGTGATGTTAATTTGTTCATTGTGTAAGTGTAAATCCAAACACTTGCACATACATGTCAGTTATGGCTCTGTAAAACCAAGTTAATAACAACCATCTGCCACAAAATGCTACGATCTGTGTTTCCATAAAAGCCAAATCCTTGCAAACCCAAGAAAAATAATCAATGCTGACAATAATACATTGTCTAACCCATGTGCTAGAAAATCTTAAACAAAAAATAAGTCAGTAGTTAAGGTGAAAAATATGTTTACTTATCACCTAAATGCTTGGCCAAATACTATGTTCCCCATCCTCAAAAGAAACTACAAAGTGGATGAATTTTAAAGACCATTTTACTCACATTAGCTAAGCTAGAACAATGAGCTCAGAGCCACGTGGCGCCCACCCAGCATTCTGACACACAGGGTCCCCAGCCTTCCTCAGGAACTGCTGAGAGCTGGTGGCATTTTTCCCTTTAATGATGCTCACTCTCAAGAAATGCTTCCTCATATTTAATCTAAATCCCTGTCTTCTCTTCTTAGTTTAAACAACTCCTTTAATTTATGTCCTCTGTGGAGAGGGAGAACTGGGTTAGCGTCCTCCTTGTAAGAGCTCTAGGCCAAGCATCCCCAACTTCTATACCTTTTGCTCGGAGGCTGACTTTCCAGCCTGTTGATGACTGTACTTGCTCTTCCCAGGGCCTTTCCAAGCTCTTGGCCTTGCCCTCAAATACACGAATGTGGCTTCCACACTCCTTTTATCAGGAGCAGCCTGTGCCAAACAAAGCTGAAGTAATGGCTCTTCTCAGTTGTCTTCATGAGAAAGATTCTTAATTCTAACAAAAGCTTTATCTTAGGATATTTGTTATCGATTTACAATCCCTAATCATTACAGATTTCCATCACAGCACTCTTCTAGTCCAGCTCGAGCTCAGTGTAGGGTGGTTATTGGCAGCAATTAGAACTGCCTTAAGTCACTCTCTAAAGGCCAGGTGCAGTCCCAGCACTCTAGGAAGCTGAGGTGGGTGGATTGCCTGAGCTCAGGAGTTTGAGACCAGCCAGAGCAAGAGTGACACCTCATCTCTACTGAAAATAGGAAAGAAATCAGTCAGGCACGATAGTGAGCACCTACAGTCCCAGTACTCAGGAGGCTGAAGTAAGAGGATCACCCAAGAGTTTGAGGCTGCTGTGAGTTATGACTCAAAGGCAGTCTACCCAGGGTGACACAGTGAGACTCTACATAAATAAATAAAAGCCAAGTGCCTTGGTGCATGGAAGGGCAGCAGATCATGCAGGTAGGAGCCAGGCTGCTGAGCAGGGCAGTGTGTGTGAGCTGGGGAGGCTTGGCAGTATGACACAGGGCAGCTTCTCCGTGCAGGCCATGTGGCGCAGAAAGGGGTCAGCCTGTCCTGCTTCTCTGATGTGCTGTGTCCCTGTGCCTCTGTGTTTGTGCCCAAGTAACTCACTCACCTTCTCCATTTATATCCATATTGCTTCTTTGTTCCCCCAAAGTGAATCATTCTTGTAATCAAACCTGGGCTGAACTTGATCTATCTGCTTTGACATCAACAACCCCACAGAAAGCTGCAGCAGACAGGTGGGAAAACTTCAGATCCAGTGACGGTGTGAAGGGAGCTCCCCAGTCAATGCCAAGAAACTAAATCCCTACCCAGGAAGCTCTAAAGCCGCCCTCCCAGCTCTCATCACAGGGCAGATTCCAGACTTCGGTGTCCAGCACGCAAAGGCAGCTGCTCTGGTTAATAAAAACCCCAGATATGTGGCTTAATTAAGACAGAAGTTTATTTCTCCCTCAGACAAAGCAAGTATAGATGTAAGTGTTTGGTACAGACTAAGATAAAATACTTGTGGTCCTGCATGTAATTTGAAGCAGGGAGGGAAGGCACCATGTTCCCCTAAGTCAGCACTTCTCCCAGGGTAGGGAGAGCGTGGGCACAAATGGACCAGGGTATTTAAACCAGTTGCAGGCAAATTTATCACTCACATCTAAATTATTTTCAAGCTTAAATGAAAGGAAATCTAGATTATATGAGTAAAATAACAACTTTATTGTATCAGAGGGAGCTATTTAAACAAAAATGGAGAGCTTTGTTTTGAAAACAAAAACTACCCATTCGAGGGGGAGTTAGTTTAACAAAAGAAAGAATGAAGCCTTAGACATCTGTGATTTCACATGATGAGAGAAAACAAAATGTAAAGCTCAGTTATTTTAAGCAACAGAGAAAAGGAAAAGTGGAAGGAGAATTGGGCCCAAGAATTGTCACTCTGCTGCAGCAGCTTCCTTCAGTACCAGGCGTGGACACCAGGCAGAAACGGAGGCCTCGGAGATCCCCCCAGTCCCGAGTATGCTTTCTGAGACCCTCAGACAGAACATGCACGTGTATGGACAAGAAATTTTCTTTTTTGCAAAGGAACAGAGAAGTGTAACAAAGAAAGATAGCACACATTTATGAGACCGTTTTCATGGTGAGGAATAAAAGCCCTTGCTAGAGGCTGTCTGACGAGAAGCAAGGTGTACCTTAGCCTTAATGAGCCAAACGACCCTCACCATCAGCACAAGACTCTTTACTTGGGAATTACTGCCCTGCAATGACCCACAGGTCCAAGTCTTACTGCCAGTCTGAGAAAAATGCAAAGCCAAGCAAAGGGCAGACCTTGTCACAACCATAAGGGGCTAAACAGCTGTCCACATTCTATAGCAGGCGTCCTCAAACTAAGGCCCACGGGCAAATGAAGCCCACCGAGGACATTTATCCAGCACACCAGGTATTTGTGCCTCTGCTGCCTATCCTGCTTAGCAGCTGACTCATCCCGGGGCCCTCAGTCTGGACCTTGAATGGTTTGAGGGGCAGTGAACTGCCCTTTGTTTAAAAAGTTTGAGAACCCCTGTCCTACAGCTATGCTACAGTGCCTGGACAGCACAACCAACAGAAAGCCTTCTTGGGGCTGGAATACACTCAACTACAATGCAGGTCAACCTGTTCTACTGTGACGGCCCTCCTGAGATGTGCACAAGGCTTCTGTCTTGTTGGGATGGTCTCCTGAGATGTGAACATGGATTCTGTCCTGCTGGGATGTCCCTCCTGAGATGTGCACGTGGCTTCTGTCCTGCTGGGATGTCCCTCCTGAGAGGTGCACATGGCTTCTGTCCTTCTGGGATGTCCCTCCTGAGATGTGCACGTGGCTTCTGTCCTGCTGGGATGTCCCTCCTGAGATGTGCACATGGATTCTGTCTTGCTGGGATGTCCCTCCTGAGATTTGCACAT
>CAUYTI010102941.1:0-12035 GCA_963575145.1 Galago senegalensis | reverse complement strand
CTCACAGCAACCTCCAACTCCTGGGCTCAAGCGAGTCTCTTGCCTCCGCCTCCCAAGTAGCTGGGACCACAGGCGCCCGCCACAATGCCCGGCTATTTTTTGGTTGCAGCCGTCATTGTTGTTTGGCGGGTCCGGGCTGGGTATTTGAACTCGCCACCTTAGGTGTATGTGGCTGGCGCCTTAGCCAGTTGAGCTATAGGCGCCGAGCCAACAGTGCAAACTTTTGATAAGCAGTTCTTGATAATCAGTTCTCAACAATTATTTGTTATTATTAAAGTTTAACATTATAAAATTAACAAAAATAATATAAAACTCATGTCCTGGAGAAATAGCCACATGGCAGCTGAAAACTGTCTATTTCCTTCTCGTTCTCCCGCTGTTCCCTAGCTTGTTGTGCATTCTTTCTAAAAATCGGGACTTTTTTAAAACCCCACGGGACGCGGGACAAATTGTTAAAAATTGGGACTGTCCTGCCAAAAGTGGGATGTCTGGTTACCTTAGGCTATAGGCACCCGCCACAACGGTTGGCTGTTTTTAGAGACAGGGGTCTCACTCTTGCTCAGGCTGGTCTTGAACCTGTTTGCTCAGGCAATCCACCTGTCTTGGCCTGTCAGAGTGCTAGGATTATAGGCATGAGCCATTGCACCCAGCCCTACAATATTGTAACTGTACTTTGCTATGCTTAGGTATGTTTAAATACACAAATACCATTGTGTTAGAGTTGCCTACCGTATTCAATTCAGTAGTGTGTTGTATAAGTTTGTTGGAATGGGTGGCACCTGTAGTTCAGTGTTTAGGGTGCTAGCCTAAACATACACCGAGGCCGGCAGGTTCAAACCTGCCCTGGGCCAGCTAAAACAATGACAACTGCAGCAACAACAACAAAAATTGCCGGGTGCTGTGGCGGGTGCCTGTAGTCCCAGCTACTTGGGAGGCTAAAGCAAGAGAATCACTTAAGCCCAAGAGTTTGGGGTTGCTGTGAGCTGTGAAGCCACGACACTCCACCGAGGTCAACATAGTGAGATTCTGTCTCAGGAAAAAAGGAAGTTTGTTGGAACAACAGGCTATACCGTGTAGTCTAGGTCTATAGTAGGTCATGCCATCTAGGTTTATTTAAGTATACACTATGATGTTCACATAATGATGAAAATACCTGATGATGCATTAGGTCCAAAACCCAACAGAGCAAATTTCATTACATTTTAAGCCTTGAGAATAATTCCCCTTGGCTCAATGCTCCATTCTTCAGGCTTAGTAGGGTGATGGACCTGCCTTCTGGAACCAGGAGGAGACGGCCCTGGGTCTGTGTTTTGTGGGCCCGTGGCAACTATGGCAGCACTGCTGACTTCTGAGCCTCCTTCAGAGTCATTCTTCTCTTTCCTTGAAGGATAACTCATGTTCACAGTTGTTAGTTTTATTTGCCCTATTCTGTGGGATCCCTGAAGCCCAGCCTTCCTTTTGCTTTAGCTCACAGGTTTGAGAACAGCCTGAGCCAGAGCAAGACCCATCTCTAAAAATAGCTGGGCATTGTGGCGTGCGCCTGTAGTCCCACCTACTCAGGAGGCTGAGGCAACCAGAACTGCCTCAGTGTTCCTATTTCTTTCTTTTTTTTTTTTTTTGAGACAGAGCCTCAAGCTGTCGCCCAGGGTAGAGTGCCATGGCATCACAGCTCACAGCAACCTCCAACTCCTGGGCTCAAGCGAATCTCCTGCCTCAGCCTCCCAAGTAGCTGGGACTACAGGCGCCCACCACAGCGCCCGGCTATTTTTTTTTTGGTTGCAGCTGTCATTGTTGTTTGGCGGCCCAGGCTGGATTCAAACCCGCCAGCTCAGGTGTATGTGGCTGGCGCCTTAGCCGGTTGAGCTACAGGTGCCGAACCACAGTGTTCCTATTTCTAACAATAGTCTTAACTTCAAAGCAATCTAGATATTTTTCTAACTTGTACCTCAGAACTCTTCTAGCCTCTGTTCATTACCCATTTAAAAGCCATTTCTACAGTGTTAGGTATTTATTTCAGTAGTACTGCACGTCCCAGTTCCAATATCTGTATTAAGAAGAAAGAAAAGAAGAAAAACTAAGACAAAAGGCTTTTTCTTTTGAGACAAGAGTCTCAAGCTGTCATCCTGGGTAAAGTGCTGTGGCCTGAAAGCCTTTTTTGAAAAATTTGTGGGCTGGGCATGGTGGCTCATGCCTATAATCCTAGCACTCTGGGAGGCTGAGGTGGGTGGGTTGACTTGAGCTCACAGGTTGGAGACGAGCCTGAGCCAGAGTGAGACCCCACCTCTAAAAGTACCCGGGCATGTGGCAGGTGCCTGTAGTCCTCAGCCTAAGGCCAGAGAATCGTTTGAGCCCAAGAGTTGCAGCGGCTTTCAACCTGTTGGTTGTGACCTCTTTGGGGATCAAATGACCCTTTCACAGGGGTTGCCTAAATACATTCTGCATATCAGATATTTACATTACAATTCATAACAGTATCAAAATTACAGTTATGAAGTAGTAGCAACAAAAATAATTTTATGTTTGGGGTCACCACAACATGCAGAACTGTATTAAAGGGTCACACACAGCATTAGGAAGGTTGAGAACCACTGCATTAGAGGTTGCTATGAGCTATGAGCCACGGCACTCTACCAAGGCAACAGTAAAACCCTGTTTCTAAAAAACAAACAAAAAAAAATAGTTTAAGTTTTCTTCTATCCTTCCATTAAATCACTGAATGCTATGAAGTGCCTTTTGTTGGAAGCTTTTTTTTATCTTGGTTGAGGGTACAACCACCACCCAGTCACGCAGGTTGAACACCCTTATGCAGCCTCCCTTTCTCCCGCCATGTCCACACTAAGTCACCAAGCCTTGATGGTGGTTATTAAATAGTTCATGACTCTCCTCTCTCCTTTCCCTACCCATTACCAGCTTAATTCAGATCCTCATTATTTCTTATTTAGATTACTGTTTCACCTTTTAAACATTCCCCCTATATCTTAATTGCCATTCTTTCTCATCCAGGTGTTGACAAACTATGGCCCTCAGACTGAAATCCTGCCTGCCATCTTTTTTTTTATGGCTTGTGAGCTAAGAATGGTTTTCACTTTTTTTTTTTTTTTGAGACAGAGTCTCATTATGTCGCCCTCGATAGAGTGCCCTGGCGTCACAGCTCACAGCAACCTCCAACTCCTGGGCTTAAGCGATTCTCTTGCCTCAGCCTCCCAAGTAGCTGGGACTACAGGCGCCCGCCACAGCACTCAGCTATTTTTTAATTGTAGTTGTTGTTTGGTAGGCCCAGACTGGATTCAAACCCACTAGCTTTGGTGTATGTGGCTGGCACCCTAGATGCTGAGCTACAGGCACCGAGCCTTTTTTCACATTTTTTAATGGTAGAAAAAATACTTAAGAATAATATTTTATGATACATGTAAATTATATGAAAATACATATATATATTTGGAGATAGAATCTTACTTTGTTGCCTTTGGTAAAGTGTGGTGGCAATAGCTCACAGCAACTTCAAACTCTTGGGCTTAAACAATCCTTTTGTCTCAGCCTCTTGAGTAGCTGAGACTATAGGTGCCTGCCACAATGCCTGGCTATTTTTAGAGATAGGACTGTGCTCTTGCTCAGGCTGGTCTCCAACTACTGAGCTCAAGCAATCTACCTTTCTTGGCCTCCCAGAGTGCTAGGATTAGGATTACAGGATTAGGATAGTGAGTCATTATCCCTGGCAAAGTATGTAAAATTTAAAATTCAGCATTCACATAGAATTTTTTTGAATGCAGCAACACTGATTTACTTAGTATTTTCTCTTTCTTTCTTTCTTTCTTTTTCTTTTCTTTTTTTTTTTTTTTGTGTGTGACAGATTTCTCTGTCCTGTATAGAGCGCTCTGGTATCATCTTAGCTCAAAGCAACCTCAATCTCTTGACCTAAAGTGATCCTTTGGCCTCAGGCTTCTTCTTTTTTTTTTTTTTTTTTTTGAGACAGAGCCTCAAGCTGTCCCCCTGGGTAGAGTGCCATGGCATCACAGCTCACAGCAACCTCCAATTCCTGGGCTCAAGCCAGTCTCCTGCCTCAGCCTCCCAACTAGCTGGGGCTATAGGCTCCCACCACAACGCCTGGCTGTTTTTTGGTTGCAACCATCATTGTTGTTTGGCAGGCCCGGGCTGGATTCTAACCCTCCACCTTAGGTGTATGTGGCTGGCGCCTTAGCCACTTGAGCCACAGGCTCCAAGCCTGGCCGCAGGTTTCTAAGTAGTGGGGACTACAGGTGCCTGTCATGACACCTGGTTAGTTTTTCTGTTTTTATTTATTTATTTATTTTCAGGGTAGCAAACAGAGATTTTATTTAGGAAGAACAAAGAGAAAGTTTAGAGTACTTTCAAAGAGAGTTAGAAGTGGGTCTTAGGAAGGAGAAGGTGAGAGCAAAAAGAGGAGAGATTGGTGGCACCCATAGCTCAGTGGGTAGGGTGCCGGCCACATCCACCCAGGCTAGTGGGTTTGAACCCAGCCCCGGCCAGCTAAAACAACAATGACAACAGCAACAACAATAATAAAAAAATAGCCGGGTGTCATGGTGGGCACCTGTAGTCCCAGCTACTTGGGAGACTGAGGCAAGAGAATCACTTAAGCCCAAGAGTTTGAGGTTGCTGTGAGCTGTGATGCCACGGCACTCTACCCAGGATGACAGCTTGAGGCTCTGTCTCAAAAAAAAAAGAAAAAAGAAGAGAGGCTCTATTTTTATTTTTATTTATTATTTTATTTTATTTTTGAGACAAAGTCTCACTCTGTTGCCCTGGATAGAGTGCCAGGGCATCATAGCTCTTAGTAACCTCAAACTCTTGGGCTTGAGCTAGCAATCCTCTTGCCTCAGCCTCCCAAGTAGCTGGAACTATAGGCATGTGCCACTACATCCAGCTAGTTCTATTTTTAGTAGAGACGGTGTCTTGCCCTTGCTCAGGCTAACTCCTGAGCTCAGACAATCTACCTACCTCGTCCTCCCAGAGTGCTAGGATTACAGGTGTGAGCCACTGCACCTGGCATATTTTTTTTATTTTTAGTAGAGACAAGGTCTTCCTCTTGCTCTGGTCCCTAACTCCTAAATTCAAGGGGCCACCTACCTTGGCCTCTCAGGGTGCTAGGATTATAGACATGAGCCTCTGCATCCAACCCTTACATATTTTCTGTGCCTTCTTTCATGTTATAGAGATAGAGTTGAGTAGTTATAATGTGGCCCATGAAGCTTAAGTATTTACTATCTGGCCTTTTTACAGAAAAGGATTGTGGACCCTTGCTATAATTAGTTGATTAGCCTCAAGTCTAATCAGACAATAGAAGACATAATAATGTCAGTCAGAAGATTGCAACTGGGGGGGTGCCTGTGGCTCAGCTGGTAGGGCGCCAGCTCCATATACTGAGTGTGGTGGGTTCAAACCCAACCCTGGCCAAACTGCAACAAAAAAATAGCTGGGCATTGTGGTGGGCACCTGTATTTTCAGCTACTTGTGAGGCTGAGGTAAGAGAATTGCTTAAACCCAGGAGCTGGAGGTTGCTGTGAGCTGTGTGACTCTATGGAGGGCAATAAAGTGAGACTATCTCTACAAAAAAAAAAAAAGATTGTAAGATTTATAGACTAAGTGTGAATATGAGACTTATAAGTACAGACTGCCATAGAGATGTTCTGTTGCTATGTCTCAGATACCACAACACAATGTTTATTAGTTATTTCAGTGGAAACAAAAAAGGCAGTGAACTCTTTCATTCTATAAAGTAATTACATTACTAAAACATTTAGTTTCTGGGCCAGGCACAGTGAGTGGCTCATGCCTGTAATTCTAGCACTCTGGAAGGCTGAGGCAGGTAGATTGCTTGAGCACAGGAGTTCGAGACCAGTCTGAGCCAGAGCAAGACCCCATATCTAAGAAAAAAAAATTAGGTGGTTATTATGGCGGACACCTATAGTGACTACTTGGGAGGCCTAGGCAAGAGGATCATTTGAGCACAAGAGTTTGAAGTTGCTGTGAGCTGTGACACTACAGCACTCTATGGAGGACAAGAAAGTGAGAGACTCTGTCTCAGAAAAAAAAAAGAGTATGTTTTAAAACTACACAAAACAGGTTCTACATATGCCTTCTCAGATGGGTTCTAGCTTAAGTAAGGAAGAATGGGCCTTGTGAACGTGTTGTAGGCATTTGAAAGTCCTGCAGAAAGGCAGATTTTCTTTAGGTGAAATTGCTCAGTGCATTGAATATCCATTATCTGTAGTTGTTACCCACTAAATCTCCATAATGCTCTACAGTCATTGTGATGACACAAAATTGCCCCTCAAGTTTTCAAAATGCCCCCAAGGGATGTTACCATCTTTACTAAAAGCCACTCTTCTAGCCCCTCTTTGCCAAAGCAAGGTAAATCTATCTAAAGTGCATATTTGACTGTTCTGTCTCTGTATTTTATAAGCATTTAATGCTTACGTTTGCCTTTTCTGTGCCAGTCATTTTTCAGTTGCTTTCCAGTGTGAATTCTACTTTGCGGTGTGGCTTAAAGGCCACAGGATCAGATCTTTAAGACCCCAGGATCTGGTCTTTAAGATCCTATCTTCTTGTCTTGTACTACTTGTGCCAGTAACTTATTAGCACTTAATAATCTATGTCTCTCTCCCTCTCTCTCACATACACATTTGTGTACTGTGTTGTTTCTTCTTTGAGTTAGTTCATGTTGTTATCTCTTCCTGGAATCCCCTTTCTCTTTCTCCTCTGTACGAAAAAGAAATGAAAGTCTCTATATAAATACATTTAAGTCCATATTCTTTTGTCTAGGCTGTGCATGTACATATTTATGTATATACATACACATCAAATAAACACGCATACACACCATATCTCCCATTGCACTTAACTGTAATATGTGTTTGTGTCTGTCTCCAATACTACCCGAATAGCATCTCTCACTCATCTTTGGGTCCTAGCTCTTGGACAGATCTCATTTAGTGTCACTGAGTGAGTTGAAAGAATCGAATGAATGAGTGACTGAATGAATAAATGACTGTTGGTCCCAGACAGCTTAATTATCTCTCTTTTCTTTTTTTTTTTGGAGACAGAATCTCACTTTATTGCCCATGGTAGAGTGCCATGGTGTCACAGCTCACAGCAGCCTCCAACTCCTGGGCTTAGGTGATTCTCTTGCCTCAGCCTCTGGAGTAGGTAGGACCATTTTTTGTTGCTGTTTGGCCAGGGCCAGGTTAGAACCCACCACTCTTGGTATATGGCGCCAGCGCCCTACCTACTGAGCCACAGGCGCTCCCCTAATTATCTCTTCTATAAAAGTAAAATTCTGGCTCACTACCCCGTAGGTCAGTGGTTAGGGTGCTGGCCACATGCACTGAGGCTGGCGGGTTCGAAACCCTGCCTGTGCTTGGTAAAACCACAATGACAAATACAAAAAAAAAAAAATAGCAGAGCATTGGGGTGGGTGCCTATAGTCCCAGTTACTTGGGAGGCTGAGGCAGGAGAATCACTTAAGCCCAAGAGTTTGAGGTTGCTATGAGCAGTGATACACTCTACTCAAGGTGACATAGTGAGACTCTGACTCAAAAAATAAATAAATAAATAGGTGAAATTCTATGAGAGAGGACTAGATTAATTATATTTTGGGACTGGGGTCAGGGAGGCTTATGGAAGGGTTTATGAGGAAATAGTTCTTATGCTACCCTAGAAGGCAAGATAAGATAGCACAGTGGTTTTGGAGACAGCATTCAAAGCAGTTAACATACTTCTGTGCCCTCACTTTGTCAAGTTTTCCTATAGTATTTTCATTTCCTTCCCCTTTAATTCTGTTTTTTAGATTTACTAGATAATTTGCATGGTTCTGAAATTAGACATACCTACTCTGAATACTTTGTAATTTAAAATTTGCTGAACCAGCAGGAATCATACCTGCAAAGTTGATTTGTGATTTTTTTTTTCTTTGAGACAGAGTTTTACTATGTCGCTCTTGGACTCCAGCGATTCTCTTGTCTCAGCCTCCCAAGTAGCTGTGACCACAGCCACCTCCCATAACACCTGGCCTTTTTTTTTTTTTTGAGACAGAGCCTCAAGCTGTCCCCCTGGGTAGAGTGCCGTGGCATTACAGCTCACAGCAACCTCCAACTCCTGGGCTCAAGCGAGTCTCCTGCCTCAATCTCCCAAGTAGCTGGGACCACAGGTGCTCGCCACAACACCCAGCTATTTTTTGGTTGCAGCCGTCATTGTTGTTTTTTGGTGGGTCCGGGCTGGATTTGAACTTGCCACCTTAGGTGTATGTGGCTGGCCCCTTAGCCACTTGAGCCACAGGCACCAAGCCAACACCTGGCCTTTTTAAAAAATTTTTTTGGTTGCAGTTGTCATTGTTGTTTAGCAGGCCCAGACTTGAACTGGGCTCAAACCCGCCACCTTCAGTGTATGTGGCTGGTGCCCTACTCACTGAGCTACAGGCGCAGAGCCTAATTTGTGGTTTTTTAAAAGTTAAAGCTCAAAGGGATTAAGGCCAATGATACTAATTTCGATGTGGAGAGGAGGTTTTTTCTTTGGTATTGTCATTCACATTAAAACAAGATTTGATTCTGATAGGCAGATTTTAAAATGTGTGCCAGTGATTGGTCTGTAAGAAACAGATCCTTACATTTTTAAATCTTAATTTAAAGGCAAGATAGGCAGGGCATGGTGGCACACACCTGTAATCCCAGCACTTTGGGAGGTGAAAGCAGGAGGCTTGCCTGCGGAGTTCCAGACCAGCCTGGGCAACCTAGTGAGAGCCCCATCTCTGTAAAAAAAAATTAGTCAAGTATATTGGTACATGCCTGTAGTCCCAGCTACTTGGGAGGTGGCTGAGGCTGGAGAATCACCTGAGCTCAGGCTTCAGTAAACTATGATCAGACTATTGCCCTCCAGCCTGGGCAATAGAGTGAGATCTTATCTTTGGGGGCTTTTTTTGTTGTTTAAGACACTGTCTCATTCTGTTGCCCAGGCTAGAGCACCTTGGCGTCAGCCTAGCTCACAGCAACCTCAAACTCCTAGTTGTAAGCAATCCTCCTGTCTCAGCCCCTTCAGTATTTGGGAGTATACAGCCCAACTACAATACCCTGGCTAATTTTTCTACCTTTGATAGAGACATGGGGCAGCGCCTGTGGCTCAAGGAGTAGGGCACCAGTCCCATATACTGAAGGTGGTGGGTGCAAATCTGGCCCTGGCCAAACTGAAATAAAAAAATAGCCAGGCATTGTGGCAGGTGCCTGTAGTCCAAGCTACTTGGGAGGCTGAGGCAAGATAATCTCCTAAGCCCAGGAGTTGGAGGTTGCTGTGAGCTGTGACACCATGGTACTCTACTGAGGGCAATGAAGGGAGACTCTATCTCTAAAAAAAAGAAAAAATAGAGACCTGGTATCACTCTTAACTCAGGCTGGTCTCCAATTCCTAAGCTCAAGTGATCTCCGCCCACCCCCGCCTTGGTCTCCCAGAGTGATTGGATTATAAGCATGAGCCACCACCATTGAACCCACCACCTTCAGCATATGGGGCCAGCACCCTACCCTTTTGAGCCACAGGCAGCACCTGAGAACCTTTCTCTTTTTAAAAAAATAGTTGATGGACCTTACCTAACAAACACAAACATTGTAACCTAATTGTTTGTATCCTCATATTGATCTGAAATTTTATTTTATTTTATTTATTTTTATTTTTTTGAGACAGAGTCTCACTTTGTCACCCCCACTAAAGTACTGTGGCATCATAGCTCACAGCAAATTCAGACTCTTGGGTGTATGATTATTTTCCTTTTGAATAGAATCTCTCACTGTGTTGATAGAACTTTCATAAGCTTGACTATTCTCTGGTATAAGACTGGAAGAAAAGATGGTAAAATTAAAAAAAATAGTTTTTGAAAATAGGTTTATGGCCACTGTGATTACAATGACATAATGAAATATTCATGCAATTTTATTTGATCTTTTTAGATTGAGCTTAATGGAGAATATTGGTGGAGACTACTATATTAAACTTCTTGTTATTTTTTTTTTAGTATAGATTATGGTCGAAGAAAAAGAAATGCTTTTAGGATTCAAGTAGAAAAAGGTGAGTCTTTTAGTGTTAGTGTTAAATTATCAGTAAAGTTACAGAAAGAATTATTTTAGCTTATGGCATTTTTCTTTTTGTTTCAGTATTTAGCATCATTAGTAGTGAGAAAGAATTTAAGAATCTAACAGAATTAGAAAATGAACATTTGGCTAAAAGAGCAAGACCAGGTGAAGAGGATAATGAGTAAGTATCACAAAAGGGAGTTTTTCCCTAAAACAGGAACCAAACCACATTACATTGCTACTTACAGAACGTTCAGTGGCTCTTCATTGCCAGCATAATACTGCATAATCCTTACCTGGCCTATTGTAGACCTCTACTTCAGCCATACTGAATGCTCATTATTCCCCCAAAGAGGTCAGATTCTTTCTTTGAATCTGCCTTTGTATGGGTGGTTTTCCATAGCTGGAGTATTCCTTTCTTTCTCAAATTCCCACTCAGCCTTCAAGAGTCAATTGAAATGTTACTGTCTTTGTTAGGCCTTCTTAGACTTATTTTTTAGTGTTTCCTTATCATATCATATGGTATTGAAATTATTTATTCTTTGTATTACCAGATATGTCTCATCATTTTTGTTTTTTTATACCCAGATATAACCCAGATATGACCTGGGTATCTGTGCCAATTAGGCTCCAAGTCTGTAGCTCAGTGGTTACGGCACCAGCCCCATACACCACAGCTGGTGGGTTTGAACCTGGCCTAGTCTAGCTAAGCAACAATGACAACTGCAACAGAAAAAAAGCTGGGCTTTGTGGCAGGTGCCTGTAGTCCCACATACTTGGGAGGCTGAGGCAAAAGAATCACTTAAGCCTAAGAGCTTGAGGTTGCTGTGAGCTGTGAGCTGTCATGCCACAGCACTCTACCAAGGGTGACATAGTCAGACTCTGTCTCAAAAAAAAGGTGCCAATTAATTTTTTTTTTTTTTTTGAGATGGAGCCTCAAGCTATCCCCCTGGGTAGAATGCCCTGGCATCATGCTCACAGCAACCTCCAAGTCCTGGGCTCAAGTGAGTCTCCTGCCTCAGCCTCCCAAGTAGCTGGGACTACAGGCGCCTGCCACAACGCCTGGCCATTTTTTGGTTGCAGCCATCATTGTTGTTTGGCGGGCCGGGCTGGGGATTCGAACCCGCCACCTCAGGTGTATGTGGCTGGCGCCTTAGCCGCTTGAGCCACAGGCTCCGAGCCCCATACTGTGCTTTTAATGATCAAGAAAGAGAAGTGTTTGATACAGCTACACCAACCCAAACTGATCACAGGTAACTAACGATGCTATGGGAGTTGTTTGCTAGTTCAAGACATTAGTTGACAGGCAAAAGCAAGCCTGTGGTATTGACAAGATTCTTTCACTGTTGTATTTGGGTTCTGCAGAGGATGGATGAGATCAGGGAAAATAGAAAGAAAGCCAGTTAGCAGGCTGTTTAGATAGTTCACATGAAAGAGGATGCAAACCTAACCTACAGCAATGGCAGATAGGACAGAAAATATGGCTTAGATTGAAGATACCTCTGAAAGAGAATTTTAAGATTAGTCACTGAATATGAAAGGAGTGAGAGAGAGAGGAATTGAGAATAACTCTGAGATTTCAAGCTTGGGAAAATGGGTAGACAATGACACTATTAAATATGAACATGAATAGAGGACCAAGAATAGAGGACTATGTATTTTGGGGTTTTATAAATCTAGGTAGAGGTGTACAGAAGGCAGTTAAAAATACAAATACAGACTGGGCACAATACAAAAATACAAATACAGGATTATGCCTGTAATCCTAGCATTTTGGGAGGCAGAAGCAGGATTGTTGTTTTTTTTTTTTGAGACAGAGCCTCAAGCTGTTGCCCTGGGTAGAGTGCTGTGGTATCATAGCTCACAGCAATCTCCAACTCCTGGGCTCAAGTTATTCTCCTGCCTCTGCCTCCCAAGTACCTGGGCTACAGGCGCCTGACA
>CAUYTI010102937.1:0-14388 GCA_963575145.1 Galago senegalensis | reverse complement strand
AGCAACTTCCAACTCCTAGGCTTAGGTGATTCTCTTGTCTCAGCCTCTCAAGTAGCTGGGACCACAGGCACCTGCCACAATGCCTGGCTATTTTTTGGTTGCAGCCGTCATTGTTGTTTGGCGGGCCCATGCTGGATTTGAACCTGCCACCTTAGGTGTATGTGGCTGGCACCTTAACCACTTGGGCCACAGGTGCCGAGCCTATTTTTTTTTTTTTTTGGTTGTAGTTGTCGTTGTTTGGCAGGCCCAGGCTGGATTTGAACCCGCCAGCTCCAAAGTATGTGGCTGGTGCCCTAGTTGCTTGAGCTCCAGGCATGGAGCCGTAAGACTCTATCTCAAAATATATATATATATATATTTATATATATATATCACTTAAACCTATGAGAGAATAGCAGTATAGCAGTACCCCACCCCCCTTTCTCTCTCCTGTACCTCCAAGCTAGTTAATTTTAAGTGGAAATAGCAGGAGAAGTGAGAATATTCAAAGATGGAAATATGACCTAATACTACTTCAGGAGTACTGGGACAGAAAACAATCATATTTAATAGTAGGTACCATTTATTAAAGCTACATTTTACAAACATAATCTTGTCCACCTACTTTATTGAGAAGTATTATTACTCTTATTTCACAGACGGGAGAGCTGTTATTTGAACCCAGGTTTTTCTGATTCCAACACCCACATTTCCTCTTATGTAGTTTCTCCATGGTGCTTTTGGCATATTGGGAATGACAATTCTTCAATGTGTAATCTATATATTACAAAATGGTTTGGCATCCCTGGTTCCCACCCCCTAATGCCAGCAGCAACCCTCAATCCCACCATCACCATGAAACCAGAAAAATCCCCACCTAGTTCCAAATGATTCTTAGGGTATAAACTAGTCTAATCCCCTATTAAAAATCATTGCTTCATTGAACCCAGGTCCCCTCAGTAGGTGAATCAAGATCAAGGTAAGCTTATCCTGAGAGCAATGCCAAGAAACTACTAAAATTTCTAAGCAGGCAAGACCAAAAAAAAAAAAAAAAAAAGACTAATGAGATTTGACTGTAACATTTGCTGTTTGAAGGCTGGTAGAAAGAAAATGTTCAGTAAATACTTGTTTCACTAAGTACTAGCAAAGAAATAAATTCAAATTACTTTATAAAAACCTCTATAATTTCTTGGGGCAGTGCCTGTGGCTCAAAAGGGTAGGGCGCTGGCCCCATATGCCAGAGGTGGTGGGTTCAAACCTAGCCCTGACAAGAAACTGCAAAATAAAAAAAACCTCTATAATTTCCTTTTTTCTTCCTGCAGTGGCTGATTTAAGGGCTTATGATTGACAGCTGTCCCTACCCCTGGCCCTCCCTCTGCCTTTTCTACAAAGGTGATTGACATTAAATAAAGCTTCCCAGTTAGCATGGGGGAGCTGGCTCCCTGCCAGGACCCTATCAAGGGACTTGGATGACAGTGGCTTTGAATCCCAGGCCATGGGCATCTAAAGGTGGGGGAAAAGGGCAGAAGTCCAGTTCAAATGGGCGAGGTATTGGTGAGGTGGGTTAGGAGGCCAGAGAGGTCCCACTCCAGCTTGTCCCAGGCTTCCCTTGCCCAGGGTTTCAGGGAACTACTCCTTACAGGAGTCAGGGGCCCAAAGCTAGGGGAGCCTGGGGCTGGAGAAGAAAGCAAAGCAAAGGCTTCTGGGGCCAAGTCAGACCTGTTCAGGCCCCTTTGGCTGAGCAACCTCTTAATGCCACATTTCTCTAAACACAATCCCATAGCTAACATGCAACCTCCCCCTACACACACTTCACATGAACCAAGGGCTATAACAGCCCTGGACCCACACACTGGACCCTAGGCAGGCTGCAAGTGGCCTGCGGGCCATAGTTTGAGGATGCCTATAAATCTAAGCACATGAGATTAACCAATGCTGCTATACCAAGTTGGTGTCATTCTAGCTAAAAAGAAAGGAAATTTTTTTTTTTTTTTTTTTTGAGACAGAGCCTCAAGATGTCCCCCTGGGTAGAGTGCCGTAGCATTACAGCTCACAGCAACCTCCAACTCCTGGGCTCTAGCGAGTCTCTTGCCTTTGCCTCCCAAGTAGCTGGGACCACAGGTGCCCGCCACAACGCCCGGCTATTTTTTGGTTGCAGCCGTCATTGTTGTTTGGCGGGTCCAGGCTGGGGATTCGAACCCGCCACCTTAGGTGTAGGTGGCTGGTGCCTTAGCCCGTTGAGCTATAGGTGCCGAGCCGAGCCATAGTCTTCTTAAAGGGCTGAGGTCATCCATCAGTTCTGAAGAAGATTGATAGATAAGAAGGAAAAAGTCCCCTGAGAGCCCAGTGAGATGTCAGTTCAGAATTAAAGCAACAGGAAAAATGCCTAAGGGCAGGAACTAAATAAGGAAAAAGAATGTAATAAAGTACAGAAGAGTCAAGGAGGTAGGGAAAGAGCAAAGAGGTAACAGAGAGGGACAAGAAGTTTACAGAGTACTGTGGCTGAAAAGGATAGTGCAGGGAGCCTTGTGGTTCGGGTGATGGGCTGGGTGATGACAGGGGTTAATATCATCCCGAAAGGCCCAGTTTCTACACACCTTTCCTAGTTACGTAGGGGAATGTGCACAGTGGCTTTTCCCCAGAGAATGACTGAGACCAGGCTTGTCTTCCTGTTATTAGACTTTCAGGGAGGAGCATTGGGGTCCTGCGGGAGCTCTGAAGCTACAGGCAGCTCCTAATACTCTTTTGTCCTCTTCTTAGGTTGAATGTCTCTATCGAATGTAAGCGAGTGTCTGGACTGGAGCCAGCCACTGTGGATTGGGCCTTTGACCTGACTAAAACCAATATGCAAACCATGTAAGCATGGGCTGACTAGAGGAGCCTTGTTCCCCAGCTGGGTTTTCTCTCTCAGATGTCCCCATCCTGACTGCCCCCAAATTTCTCAGGTATGAGCAGAGCGAGTGGGGCTGGAAGGACAGAGAGAAACGAGAGGAAATGACAGATGACAGAGCCTGGTACCTCATTGCTTGGGAAAACAGTTCCATCCCCGTTGCTTTTTCTCACTTCCGGTTTGACGTGGAATGCGGGGATGAAGTCCTGTACTGGTAGGAGCCCTGGCTTGGATGGGGCGGTATGGTGGGGGAGGTCCTGGTGATGCTCTGGCAGGCCATGCAGGTGGCAAAAATCTACTAGGCCTGTTGGTCTGTGGGCAGGCTCCTCCGACAGACATTGTAGCCTCTTCATACCTATCCTGCCACTCACCTCCCTGCTTTTCTTGCCCAGCTATGAAGTGCAGCTGGAAAGCAAGGTGCGGCGGAAAGGCCTGGGGAAGTTCCTCATACAGATCTTACAGCTCATGGCCAATAGGTAAGAGCCCCATGTGTTGTTCATTGGGGAGGAGCTACCACTGAGGCACCCAGTATTCTTTGAGTCTCCTTGGAGGACAAGACTCAGGAATTTTTTTTTTGAGACAGAGTCTTACTTTGTCACCCTCGATAGCCTCAGCCTCCCAAGTAGCTGGGGCTACAGGTGCCTGCCACAATTCCCGGCTGTTTTTTTTTTATTATTGTTTTTGCAGTTGTCATTATTGTTTAGCAGGCCCAGGCTGGTTTGAATCTACGTGCCTTGGTTTATGTGGCTGGCGTCCTAACCACTGAACTATGGGTGCCGAGCCCGCCTGGCTGTTTGTTTTTAGAGACAAGGTCTCCCTCTGGCTCAGGCTGGTCTCAAACCTGTGAACTGAGGCAACCTACCTGCCTCAGCCTCCCAGACTGCTAGGATTACAGATGTGAACCGCTGTGCCTAGCAAGACTCATAAATTTTTTTTTTTTTTTTTTTTTTTTTTTTTTTGTAGAGACAGAGTTTCACTTTATCGCCCTCGATAGAGTGCTGTGTGTTACACAGCTCACAGCAACCTCCAACTCCTGGACGTAGGCGATTCTCTTGCCTCAGCCTCCCGAGTAGCTGAGACCACAGGTACCCACCACAATGCCCAGCTATTTTTTGTTGCAGTTTGGCCGTGGTTGGGTTTGGACTCACCACCCTTAGTATATGGGGCTGGGGCCACCTGACTCAGGAATGTTTTTTTTTTTGTTGTTGTTGTTGTTTTTTGAGACAGAGCCTCAAGCTGTCCCCCTGATGCATCACAGCTCACAGCAACCTCCAACTCCTGAGCTCAAGCAAGTCTCCTGCCTCTGCCTCCCAAGTAGCTGGGACCACAGGTGCCCGCCACAACGCCTGGCCATTTTTTTTGGTTGCAGCTGTCACTGTTGTTTGGCGGGCCCAGGCTGGATTCGAACCCGCCACCTTAGCTGTATGTGGCTGGCACCTTAGCCACTTGAGCCACAGGCACTGAGCCAGAAATGTTTTGAGAATAAGATGCTGTCAGTAGATGTTCCCTACTTTTCTGTGACTTCAGATTCTGTACATTCAGCTCAGTGAGTGAGCATCTTTGAGTGCCTTATTTGTGCCAAGTTTTTTTTTGTAGAGACGGTTTCACTTTATTGCTGTTAGTAAAATGCCGTGGCATCACACAGCTCACAGCAACCTCCAACTCCTGTGCTTAGACGATTTCCTTGCCTCATCTTCCCAAGTAGCTGGGGTTACAGGCACCCGCCATAACACCTGGCTATTTTTTTGTTGCAGTTTGGCTGGGGCTGGGTTTGAACCCGCCTCCCCCCCCCCCAATATATAGGGCCAGTGCCCTGCCCACTGAGCACAGGTGCTGCCCTGTGCCAAGTTTTGTACCTAAGGAATGGTGCTGCAGAGAGGAAGTGGGAAAGATCCCTAGGGAGAAGCTAATGGGAGGAGGCCTGATGTGGAGCAGTGGAGCTGCCTGTGATGGAGAGAAGCACTGAGTGCTGTGGGGCTGCAGGCCTGGAGGCTCTGTTTTTTTTTTGAAGTTTTTGGCCAGGGCTGGGTTTGAACCCGCCACCTCTGGCATATGGGGCCAGCGCCCTACTCCTTTGAGCCACAGACGCCGCCCTGGAGGCTTTGTTTTTAGAGACAGTATGGCTTTGTCATCCAGGCTGCTGTAGAAGTGTGATCATAGTTAGAGTGACCAGATTTTAATATTTGTAAAGCGGGACAATGGGGGGGGGGCGGAGGGTGAGAGAGAGGTGGGGAGGGGCAGGGCAGGGCCTGACAACAGTGCAAAGTTTGATAAGCAGTTCTCGATAATCACTTCTCAACAATTATTTGTTATTATTACAGTTTAACATTATAAAGTTAACAAAAATAGGCTCGAGGCCTGTGGCTCAAGTGGCTAAGGCGCCAGCCACATACACCTAAGGTGGCGGGTTCGAATCCAGCCCGGGCCGCCAAACAACAATGACGGCTGCAACCCAAAAAAATAGCCAGGCGTTGTGGCAGGTGCCTGTGGTCCCAGCTACTTGGGAGGCTGAGGCAGGAGACTCGCTTGAGCCCAGGAGTTGGAGATTGCTGTGAGCTGTGGTGCCACGACACTCTGCCCAGGGGGATAGCTTGAGGCTCTGTCTCAAAAAAAAAAAAAAAAAATTAACAAAAATAATATAAAACTTATATTCTGGTGAAATAGCCACATGGCAGCCTAAAACCGTATATTCCCTTCCTGTTCTCCTGCCCATTCGTGCATTCTTTCCAAAAATTGGGACTCTTTTAAAAAATGCCACAGGACCCGGGACAAATTGTTAAAAAGTGGGAAGTCTGGTCACCTTAATCATAGCTCACTGCAGCCTTGAACTTCTGAGCTTAAGCAATCCTGGGGCCATAGGCTCCTGTCATCCCAGCTACTGGGAGGCAGAGGTAAGAGAATCGCTTAAGCCTAAGAGTTTGAGGTTGCTGTGATCTGTGATGCCATATCACTCTACTGAGGGGGCACAGTGGGACTCTGCCTCAAAAAAAAAAAATTAGTGGAGGCGGGGTTTTGCTATGTTGCCTAGGCTAGTCTTGAACTTTTAGCCTGAAGTGATCCTCCTGCCCTTGGCCTCCCAAAATTCTGGGATTAGAGGTGAGAGTCACTATGCCCATCTATGAATACTTAGGGTGAAAGGGAGGTAGCAGGCAGAGACAGTAGGAAGAGGAAGATGGCCTTCGTGTCTATTGCTCTTTCTAAAAGGTGCTTTCTCTCTTTTCTTCTAGTACACAGATGAAGAAGGTTATGCTAACGGTATTTAAACACAATCATGGAGCCTACCAGTTTTTCAGAGAAGCTCTGCAGTAAGGAGCTGGGCCCTGGTGTGGTCCTTCTGGGTGGTATGAGGTGCCTTTCCAGTGCTGGTTTCTGGTCTTGTCCCCCACTAATCCTGATGCTAAGCTCCCAGTCCACTGCCCTGTGGGGGTTTGGGATTGGTGATGGTGTGACAATGTGCTCTCTTACGTGGTCCTCTGCCCCCACCGTCATCATCATTATCGTAGGGGGTCTTATTAGTGTGGCTGGTGGAAAAGTTCTCAGGTCAGGGAGGAAGGCATTAATTTGTCTCTAACCAATCTTTTTCTCCTGCCTGCCTTGCAGATTTGAAATTGATGACTCTTCCCCTAGCATGTCTGGTTGCTGTGGTGAGGACTGTTCCTATGAGATCCTGAGCCGGAGGACCAAGTTTGGGGATAGCCAGCACTCCCACACAGGTGGGCACTGTGGCGGCTGCTGCCACTGAGCTCTCAGAGCCAGCTGCAAGTCACAGTGCTCTCTCCTAAGGCCTATCCTCTTCCCGGGTCTAATGCCGCTTGACAGATTCCCTCAGAGCTGGTGCTGCCTCAGTCCTGCATGTGCCAGGCTGTACTCTGAGAGCACAGGACCCTGGGGAGGAGGTCCAAACTACCCTCCTCCTCTCTCCTAGAAGACCAGAGTGCCAGGAGGGAGTGGAGAGGGAAGAGCTGCTGGAGGCTCAGGCACAAAGTCCATCCTCACTCAGTGACTGCCTCTTTGCTTGGCTCTTGCGCCCTTAAGCAGAAGGGCCCCCTACTTCTCTGCAGCTGGATTCTCGACAGCCCCTCCCACATGCACACTTGGACAAATGGACTGTTTATACCTGTCTTTATGGAAGTCTTAGAGTCCTGGGTTTGGGGTCTGCTCATCCCCAGAGATTAATGGACCTGGTGTAAGATCTGGACATAGAGGCTTCAGAGAGACTTGTGCTTTTGTGGATGGAAGGCTCTGGGACAGACTGTGGGAAGATCTTTTGTGCCAAGATACAAGGAAGGATGGAAAGCTCTTTTTTGCTGTCTTAATGGATCTACAGAGTAGGGTTGTCTCAAGATCAGCCAACTCTGAGAGGAAGTTTCTCTCTCTCCATTGCCGTCAGCAAGAGAGGAGCTGAGAGAACCAGAAACAAGATGTTGTGTGGGTCCTGTGTGGGCATGAAGACTTCTCTGGGCTCTTGGACTTTGCTGCATTCTAAGCTTAACCTCTTGATCTCATGGCAGTGACTTGAGCTTTTTCATTTGTAGAAGAAAGCCAGAGGTTCTGCTTGTTCCTCTCTGTCTCACCTCACTGTTCTTTTTCCCTGGCCTCTCATCTCTACCCTAGATACCTCTTCTTATTCTCAAGGGGAATAACATCAGGGAGCCCCTATCTTCCTCCAGAAGGACCTCTTATTCCCTGATGTAGGTAATGCCATTTCCTCTCATCTCTTGGTGCTGATAGTTCTCTGAAGGTGGGGCATCCCTCCCCACTGCCGCCCTTCTTCTTCGGAGAGCCCCCAGCCAGCAGCAGGCCCCTCTGCCTGCACTCCCTAGCCTTGCCCCTCGCTGCCTCAGTGAGGCACTAGTGCCACTGCCCTGGCCCAGGTGAGCCACAGCTCAGCCTGCAGCAGGAATACCTCTCAGTGGCCGAAACATCTGCTTTTCTCTCTCTAGTGTCACCCTGTGGCAACAGGCTGGAGCAGGGTGAGGAGAAGGCCTTCTTTGTTGGGATGCAGGCTTAGAACTTAAATACTCATCCTGATCTCTAGGCCCTATTCCTGTTCCAGGGAAGAAAAATCAAATTCTTTATCAAGAAAAAAGTACCTAACACCTCCCCGTGGACATCCCTAAACTCTGCTTTAGGGAGTATTGTAAAGGTTCTAGCCTTTGTTGAAGTTGCTCTCATGGAAGTCTGTTGGTCCCTCTGACCTCAGCACCTGCTCATAGCTTGCCCTCTGCCCAACTCAGGCAATCTGTCTTGGCAGATCTCCCCAGGGTGGTCCTTGCTTCTCATGCAGATTCCTGCTTATGTAGGGGTCTGTGCTTGCTGGGCCGGCCTCCTTTGCCTGGCTTGGCCCTCTGCCAAGCACTCTGCACTGCTCTTGACCCCACCAGCAGTGGGGCTGGTGCTCCTTAGAGAGGGCCTCTTGGCTTTACACTGGCATAGCCTGTCTCTGCCCCACCCTGCTGGCTCCCAGGGAGTTTTACCCCAGGAGAGAGTTGACCTTGCTGGAGGGTATTGGTAGATGACTCCTAAGAAACAAGAAACAGCAGAAGCATGTTTAGGAAGAGGTTTTCCTCTTGTCTCTGTCTCTCAAAGGACACAGAATGATAAATATTTATTGTCTTAGATCATGAATTTCTGATACCTCCCACTCATGGGGATCTAAAGGAACCCCCAGTGTAGATCCCACATAAGGTAAATTCAGTATATGTTGTCTCTTTCCAGTGGTTAAACACTTGGCACCAAGCCAATAGGTAGATGGGTACTTGGTGCCATGCCCTGCTCATGCCAGCCTCAGTATACCACATCCCCAAGGCTCCTCAAGAGGTCTGGGCTGTGGCAGGATAGGCGCTGAGACCAGCAGATCACTCTGTTGTTGGTGTTGAGCCCATTAATTTCTAAAACATCAGTCTGTCTTCACTTCCTTAGGTCTTGGTTTTGAGAAACATAGCAGGCCTTTTGGTTTGTTTTTTGTTTGGGGCATGTTAAAAAATTTTGTAAGAGTTTAAAAATTTTAGTTGTTTCCACCCTATTTGAGATTATTTTTGTTGTCATCAACTGTGTATAGGACATGTGTATGGTTCTTTTTAACCCTTTCTGATGTTTTTAGAGGGAACTTCAAAGGTAAACTTCTTGATGTATTTTTTTTTTCAGCAAGTTATCACTGGAATCAAAGGGAAAAATGATCTCTTCGCATTGGTTGTATTTGTATGTCATAAATAAAAGACACTTTGTTCAGTTGCTGGGATGGCTTCCTTATGCTGGGGTGTCTTGTGCAGTGTGGGCTCAGGAAGCCCTGGACCCTGAGACTCTGCCAACGTTCAGTATAAACCCCAGGAGGCATGTAGCCGTGATGGCCCCATGCCTTGTCCAGTGAAGAAGCCTTAGGCCTGAGAAAACCTTAGGGTGCCTGAGCAAGCAGCCAGAGGTGGGAACAGAAACCAACTATATGTGTGTTTACCGTTTCCCGGAAGTTGTGGGTGGAGGGCCCTGGTATTCTGAGGGATACCTTTGCATCCTGAAGAGAGAGTCCCAAGGCAGACATTGAGAGGTGCAGGTTTCTTTCCTCTCTTTCACTTTTTTTAGTTACTCAGAGTATTATTCTGTCTTTAGAAAGATTCCTTCCACTCACAGGAGACAGGCTCAAAGAGTAACTCATGTCAGGCCTGATAGGACAGGGCCATTGTAAGCTCTTGACCAAGTCAGGGAGACTTCTGACCCCCCTCAGTCTGATAGATGGGGTTATGCAACTTATCCCCCATGCAGGACTCCTGCCAGTCCCCAGTGTAGGAGGAGTTGAGGCTCAGAAACACTTCCTGTGGACAGTGGAGGGGTTAGCCTTGCTGTGCTTTTGCTTGGTGATCCACACTTGCTAGACAGTGGCAGGGGAGCTCCTGGTCCTCCTGGAGTGTTTATGCTCTGGCAGAGCAATGATCTGAAGAAAGGGGTGGGTTGCAGTGACGGCAATTTGTGGCCTCTGCTCTGTGGGCGGAGGTATACGTAGGAGATGGTTTGTGCAGCTGTCTTATCTTTGAGGCCCAAAGAAAGGTATCACAACACCTGAGGAGGAAGAGAGCAATTTGCTGGCTAATCACATAGCAAATTTTTCATGTGACAAAATTCTATTCCTCAAGTTCTTTGTTCCTTCCAGGCTGTATTTTGACACTAGGCAGAAATTTCAGAATGGCCATCCCCTTGGTGAAGGATAAATGGCCATAGTCGGCAGGGTGTGAGATGCTGCCTTCATCACTGCTGGCTATGTGCCCACCTCTGCCACTTCCTGAGTGGCTGGGACCCCTTGGAGTCCTCTGCAGTGGTTGTCTGTAGTAACTCCCAAGGGGCTGCCATAACCCCTGCTTCCAGCACACAACATCCTTGCTCAGGTGTTACTTGCTGACCCCGCAGACCTTCGGTGAGCAGATAAGGCAAGAGGCACAGTTGCTGGTGAGTGGTCTTCTGTTTCTGTCAAGGCCAGAGCTGCTTTGAGAAAGACTGGATTTCCCTAGCTGGAGGGACAGGGGTCACCAGATTTTTTCTGCTGCCAGGTTTTGAAGGTTATTTCATATTAGGGGACAGGTTTTCCTAGCTTTTGCTAGAACACTCCTTCCCCAAGTATAACAGGCTGTTCTGTGCCCCTGAGGACAGGCTGAGACAGAGGGCCTGCTTTGGGATGGTGTCTTCAGGGCCTGGGGACCTGGATTGTGAAGTTTATATCTGGGGAAGGGATGGCAAGACTTGAGATCTATTCTTCGGGCCCCATTCTGGAGGAAACCACATGGGCCCTGCAATCAGAAAGAGGACTCAAGCTGGAACCTTTAAGCCTCACCCCTTGGCAAAGAGCCTTTCAGCAATCTGAGTGTGGTGGTCAGTGCCAGGAGGAGGGACTGAGCTCCTTGCAGGCAGCACAGTGGTTGTCCAGGGAGTTAGAGGTGACCCCTGTCCAAGGTCTCTGTCTCACAGAGAGTCTGTCATTCCAGGGAGCAAGCCTCACTCACTGGACCAATGAGCCGCCTTTCTCCTTCGTTTTCTTGAATATTTTAATGCCGTAAAAAGTGCCCAATGTGGAATCTTGAAAAATGCAGCAGTAAAAAACTATAAATTCCCTATTTTCCCACCACTATCTAGAGAGCACCATCCTGGAGAATATTTAGGATTAAAAAGAAGCAGCACCATTGTACAGAATCTGTGTGACCTTCCAGTCATTTATGAGCGTGCCCATTTCTCCATTTTTCTCTTTGTTTTAGCAAAACTAAATCATATTGCACATTATGCTTTCCCTTGGCATCTTTTTCAGACAGGGTCTTATTCTCGTCACCCAATGCAGTGTGGTGGTGCCATTATAGCCCACTGTAGTCTCAAACTCCTGGGCTCAAGTGATTCTCCTGCCTTAATTTCCCAGGTAGTTGGGACTATATACTCACACTACCATGCCTGGCTCTTGTCTACTTAAAAAACACATGTGCGCACACACACACACACACACACACACACACAGAAACATTTTAAATTGGAGTGTAACAGACATACAGAAAAATGTACAGGCTGGGCACAGTGTCTCATGCCTGTACTCCTAGCATTCTTAGTGATGGAGGGGAGCTCAGGAGTTGGAGACCAGCCTGAATATGAGTAAGACCCCATCTCTACTAAAAATTGAAAAATTAGCTGGGCATCATGGTGGGCACCTGTAGTCCCTGCTAATCAGGAGCCTTAAACCCAGAACTCGGGTTTCTGTGAGCTAGGTTGATGCCACAGCACTCTAGCCTGGGCAATAGAGTGAGACTCTGTCTCAAAACAAAACAAAAAGTTCACAAGTCAGGAAAGTTCTATTTTTTTTTGAGACAGCCTCAATCTGTGCCATTGGAAAGTGTGCTGAGACATGACAGCTGACAGAAAACTCCAACTCCTGGGCTCAAGCGAGTCTCCTGCCTCAGCCTCCTGAGTAGCTGGGACCATAGGCGCCCTCCACAACACCCAGCAATATTTTGGTTGCAGCCATCATCGTTCTTTGGCGGGCCGGGCTGGATTCGAACCCGCCACCTTAGGTGTATGTGGCTGGTGCCTTAGCCACTTGAGCCACAGGCGCTGAGCCCCTCCCTCCAGTCCTTTCCTCTTCTCCCAGGTCCCTCCCTGCCTGCCTCCCACCACTTAACTTAGATTTGCAGCTTTTATGTTGCATGTAACTAAACAACACAGCCTGTGCTTTTTTTTTTTTTTTTTGAGACAGTCTCACTATGTTGCCCTTGGTAGAATGCCGTGGTGTCACAGCTCAAAGCAACCTCAAACTCTTGGGCTTAAGCAACTCTCCTGCCTTAGCCCCCTGAGCAGCTGGGACCACAGGCGCCCATCACAATGCCTGGCTACTTTTTGGTTGCAGTTGTCACTGTTGTTCAGCAGGCCTGGATTGAGCTTGAACCTGCCACCTTTGGTGTATGTGGCCATCGTCCTACTCACTGAGCTACAGGCGCTGAGCCACAGCCTGTGCTTTTATCTGTCTGGCCTCTTCCTCTCAACGTCGCGTGGAGATTCTGTCTGTGCAGTAGCTGTAATCTGTGCATTTTCACCATGCCACTGTATAGAGGCACCACATGATTTCACTGCTTGTTTTTGAGACAGAGTCTCACTCTGTGGCCCTGGATAGAGTGCTCTGGCATCATAGCTCACAGCAGCCTCAGACTCTTAGGTTCAAGGAATCCTCTTGCCTGTAGCTGGGACTACAGGTGCCCGCCACAACACCTGGCTATTTTTTCTATATATTTTTTTCTTAGTAGAGATGGGGTCTCACTCTCTCTTGCTCAGGCTGATTTTAAACTCCTGAGCTCAAGCAATCCACCCACCTTGGCCTCCCAGAGTTCTAGGTTTACAGGGCACCGTTTTCTTATGGCAGGACTGTTCTGCTTTTGGTGGAGGGTCGGCAGCTGGGGAATTGGAGAAAGAGCAGAGGTGTTGGTATTAGGGTTAGTATGTAAATCATGCCTGGCACTAGTAGACTCAGCTGTGTGACTGAACCAGCTTCTCTCCTGTTGGGAGTTCTAAGAGAAACCATGCCAGGGGTGGAAAACTGTCCAGGGGTCAGAGGAAAGCCCTGGAACAGAGCACAAACATTTGCTCCTTTCCTGAAAGTTTGGTTTCCCAAGTAACTGGGGTAACAGCAGAAATGCCCACCCCTTCCTCAAGCATTTCCATGCCTCTTGTCTGTATTGGGGCTCAGGACATACCACCCCAAAATATGACTATAGGAGACCAGGACCTGCCACCTCAAAACGTATATTTTTGGCATATTTTTAGCTGGTTATTCTGAAAAACATTGGTAGCTCTGAAAAGGTGTCCTTTTGCAGTTTATAAAATATCTGTATCTGGAAGAAGGCTGCTCCAGGCGTGGCGCCTGTAGCACAATGGTTATGGCTCTGGCCACATACACCCAGGCTGGTGGGTTTGAACCCAGCCCAGGCCAGCGAAACAATGACAACTGGAACAAGAAAATAGCTGGGCCTTGTGGTGGGTGCCTGTAGTCTTGGGAGGCTGAGGCAAGAGAATCGCTTAAGCCCAAGAGTTGTTTTTTTTTTTTGGCATTTTTTGGCTGGGTCTGGGTTTGAACCTGCCACCTTTGGCATATGGGGCCAGTGCCCTACTCCTTTGAAAAGCCCAAGAGTTTGAGGTTGCTGTGAGTTGTGATACCACGATACTATACCAAGGGTGACACCTTGAGACTGTCTCAAAAAAAGAAGGCTTCTTCTCCAGATCACTTTTACTACCTGAGACCTGTACAAGACAACCCTTATTCACCATGTATTTCCTCTCTTCACTCTCTCATAACCCCCCAGAAACCCCAAACCCCTATTCCTTTCTGTATCTCAGGATGCTATATGACTCTTCTTTGAATCTCATGCTTTGTGGGACTCCTCACCCTCTGCCACAGGCTTTGATGCTGTTGACCTCAATGTTAAAACTGGAACTTCTAGAAATCCTTTCTCTGCAGCAGCTTGTGTGGTAGTGAAGAACATGGTTTTGGAGTAGACAGTCTTGCCCTGGAATGCTGCCAGGCAGCCTTCTAGCTGGGTAACACTGAGCAGGTATCTTGCTCTCCAGCCCTGTTGCCTCTTTGTAAAAACATCAGAATAACACTATTAGTATCTCCTTCATGATGTTGTGAAGATGGAATGAGATTATTCAGTTAAGGCCTGATTTAGTGGCTGGCCCTGCACCACTTTGCTTTCTACCTCTTTTTTTTTTTTTTTTCCTGAGATGGAGTCTCACTATGCTGCCCTTGGTAGAGTGCTGTGGTGTCATAGCTCACAGCAACCTCAAACCTTTGGGCTTAAGCGATTCTCTTGCCTTAGCCTCCCAAGTAGGTGGGACTACAGGTGCCCACCGTAATGCCTGGCTATTTTTTTTTTTTTTTGTAGTTGTCATTGTTGTTTTAATGACTGTCAATGTTGTCTCAAACTCAACTCACCAGCTCCAGTGTATGTGGCTGGTGCCCTACCCACTGAGCTACGGGCATTGAGCCCTGAGGAAACTTTTAAAAG
>CAUYTI010102936.1:0-18104 GCA_963575145.1 Galago senegalensis | reverse complement strand
ACAGGCGCCCGCCACAACGCCCGGCTATTTTTTGGTTGCAGCCGTCATTGTTGTTTGGCGGGTCCAGGCTGGGGATTTGAACCCGCCACCTTAGGTGTACGTGGCTGGCGCCCTAGCCGGTTGAGCCATAGGCGCTGAGCCACCACCTTCCATTCTACACTAACCTTTAGCTCTGCGTCCTGGACCTCCATCTCAGACTTGTAGAGGTCAGGCTCAAAGGGACCACTGGTTATCCGCATGGGACCATTGGGCATGAGCAGAACTGTAAATTTAAACTGGGCAACAAATTCACCTATGGGAAAAACAAAGGTAAGTTTTGACAAAATGTTCCTTTGTTATACTTAGCTCTTCTGAAGTTATAGGGAAAAGAGGGATACCATATGATCAGGAGCTCCAGAGGGAAAACTCTTCACAGAACTCACCCTCCTTCTCATAGAGAACATTAAATGGTTGTAGCAGTTCATGTTTGGCACACTCCACCACACCCATCCGAGCCTTTTTCTCATCTTCAAATGCTCTGGGTTGGGGGAGACAATATTCAGAGGTATCCTTAACTTCCCATTAAGTGTTAACCATTTTACTCATGTTTACCCTCAGGTAGAAATCATGCTTAGAATCACTCTTTTATATTACCTTCAATGAGAAGGAGATGGGGAGAGAGAGGGCAAGTGCATGCTACAAGTTTAGGCAGGAAGGGAAAGGTGGATGGTGTGAGTCAGACTGGTTTCAAGTCTAGTCCTTGCTGAGTGCAGTACCTTAAAGTAAATGGCATGGCATCAAAACGCCTTTCCACCTCACTGAAGAAGGCACGTGAGGTTTTCATTTTCAGGCCATACTGTTTAGAGGGGTCTCGTTTGTAAATGGTGGTTCTCTGTCCTGCATCCTTGGCCTACAAGAGTAAAAGTTGGGTCTCCTTTGATCTGGGGGAATACACCCTTAGTTACCCCCCTTTTTGCCAATTCTGGTACTTTCCTTACCTTGCCTTCTCCTGAACTGACAAGAACATCCACAGCATATACTTCATGTACCTCAAATTCAGCTATTTCATGGTCCTTCCTAAAAAGAACAGAAAGAAGGTTAAGAGTAAGAAGTAGCTCCTGGAAGTAGGTGGGCAAGATTAAGTTGGGACTATGAAAAATAAGTTGATGACTAGTCTGGTGTGACAGAAGGTGAAAAGTGGGGTCGGCACCTACTTCTGCTGGTCTGTGGGATTCTGGATAATAGTTTTTTCTCCATCGATGACATGCTGCTTCAACTGATGTGACAGCATACCTGTATATAGGATACAACTTATGGTACCACCTATCTAGAATTCCAAAAGGCTTCCAAATTCACCCACCTTAATAGTTTGAAATGGCAGGCAGTGAAAAAAGTGGAAATATCAGGCTCTGACATTTCTAGCCGAACTGAACTAGAGCCAGGATGGAGCTAGTAAAGGGAGCAAAAGCCTTAAATTCTGCTATGACCCTCAACCATGTTATCTGAGGTCTCACCTTCTATTGGCGTGCAATTAAATGAGTGAGCAACTTTGTTCCAGGCTTCTGTCACTTGTGTATTCTAGAAGTACAAGATCAAATAAAAGGTGAGCTATGAGGGGCTAGTAAGTTCTCTACCATGAGAATAAGAAGCACAAAACAACAGAAAGTTCTTATATCCTCCATCAAGTAACAACCATTATCGTTCACTTTTTTTTTTTTTTTTTGAGACAGAGCCTCAAGCTGTTCCCCTGGGTAGAGTACTGTGGCATCACAGCTCACAGCAACCTCCAACTCCTAGGCTCAAAGGAGTCTCCTGCCTCAGCCTCCCAAGTAGCTGGGACCACAGGTGCCCGCCACAACACCTGGCTATTTTTTGGTTGCAGCTGTCATTGTTTTGGTGGGCCTGGGCTGGATTCGAACCCACCACCTTAGGTGTATGTGGCTGGCGCCTTAGCCACTTGAGCCATAGTCGCCAAGCCCATTCACTGTTTTTTCATTTCACAGCCCTATTATCCTTACAACCTAATAAATACCTTGTATATATAGATATTGGACTTTAAGCTATAAAGGCTTAAAGTCTTCAACTCAAAATAGGGTTATGCCATGATAAACTCATTGTTAAACTGAAATTATCTAAAGTTGAAAATACATTTAATAAACCTAACTTGCCAAACATCATAGCCTAACCTACCTTAAACCTATTTGCAACACAAATTGGGCAAAATCATCTAACACAAAGCCTATTTTAGAATAGTGTTGAATGTCTCGTGTAATTTGATTACTGTATTGAAAATGAAAAACAGGCTTGGGGCTCAGCACCTGTGGCTCAAGCGGCTAAGGCGCCAGCCACATACACCTAAGGTGGCGGGTTCGAATCCCCAGCCCGGGCCCGCCAAACAACAATGATGGCTGCAACCAAAAATGGCCAGGCGCTGTGGCGGGCACCTGTAGTCCCTGCTACTTGGGAGGCTGAGGCAGGAGACTCGCTTGAGCCCAGGAGTTGGAGGTTGCTGTGAGCTGTGAAGCCATGGCACTCTACCCAGGGGGATAGCTTGAGGCTCTGTCTCAAGAAAAAAAGAAAAACAGGCTTGGCACTTACTTGTAGCACAGTGGTTACAGCACCAGCCACATACTCCAAGGGTGGCAGGTTCGAACCTGGCCAGGGCCAGCTAAACAATGACAACTTCAACAAAAAATAGCTGAGTGTCATGGTGGGCACCTCTAGTCCCAGCTATTTGGGAAGCTGAAGCATGAGAATAGCTTAAAATCCAAGAATTAGAGGGTGCTGTAAGCTATGAAGTCAGGGCACTCTACCGAGGGCAACATAGTTGAGACTGTCTCAAAAAAGAAAATGAGAAATGTAACACTTGTATAGGTAATTAAAGTACAGTTTCTACTGAATGTGTATTGCTTTTGGGAAATTAAGCCTGTATTTACATATCATTTTACCAAGTGCTTTCAAAAATATGTCCATTTAGACAATTCTTGAAGGCAAACAGGGCAGATATACAGCTCAATCTAGAAAATGAAGAAAGTTCCAGAAAGGTTAAATTACCTGAGCAAATTTAAATAAGTGTTAAGTAGAAATCTAGGTTTTCTGAAGTTAACTCCAGTATTTATTTCTTTATATCTGACATTATGACTTAAGAGACAACAAACCCTTAATTGTCTCTTAAGAGACAGAGTCTCAGTTTTGTCACCCTTGGCAGAGTGCTATGGTGTCACAGCTCACATCAATCTCCAGCTCTTAGGCTTTGGCGATTCTCTTGCCTTAGCCTCCCAAGTAGCTGGGACTATAGGGGCCTGCCACAATGCCTGGCTATTTTTTTGTTGCACTTTGGCTGGGGCCCCGCCACCGTCAGTATTTGGGGCCAGCACCCTACTCACTAAGCCACAGGCGCCACCCACTTTTTCTTTTTTTAAGCCTCTTTCAAACATGACCTGATCCTCAACCTAAGCTATAATTCTGAGACAAAAAACTGAATCATCATAGCTAATTATGATTTTTTTTTTTTTTTGAGACAGAGCCTGAAGCTGTTGCCCTGGGCAGAGTACTGTAGCATCATAGCTCAGAGCAACCTCCCAACTCCTGGGCTCAAGCAATTCTCCTGCCTCGGCATCCCAAGTAGCTGGGACTATAGGCACCTGTCACAACGCCTGGCTATATTTTCTTCGTTGCAGCCATCATTGTTATTTGGTGGGCCCGGGCTGGATTTGAATCCTCCAGCTCAGGTGTATGTGGCTGGTGCCTTAGCCACTTGAGCCGCAGGTGCCAAACCTAATTATGAATATTTTATTACATGGCAGGTAATATGGTAAGCACTTTATGTGGATTACCTCAATTGTCACAGCAACTCTATGATAGTAAAGCACAATTTTATTTTTCCCATTTCTTTTATTGTATCAGGTTAATTGAGGGCACAAAGAATTAGGTTACAATGTTTTATTTTTCCCATTTTGAAGATAAATAAATTTGAATTCAAGATTATTTTTAGGGGCAGCGCCTGTGGCTCAAAGGAGTGGAGCGCTGGCTCCATATGCCGGAGGTGGCGGGTTCAAAACCAGCCCCAGCGAAAAACTACAAAAACAATAATAATAATAAATTAATTAATTTTTTAAAAAAGATTATTTTTAAGCAGTTAAGGGGCAGTAATAGGTATAGACCCCCACTTGATCTTCTAGGTACGTGAGCCATTACACTACACTACTTTCCTGTGAAAATAGATAATAATATGTAAATAATAAAATGTGTAAAATAAAAACTAATTCAAGTCCTTACTATATATTCCAGGCATTGTTCAAAGGGCCTTATAATACCTTTATGAAGTTAGATTCATCATAAGAAAACTAAGACACTTAAGTAAAAAAATGTAGTAAGTAATAATGGGGATAAAGTACAAATTGATTAAAAGTATGTGGTGCCTGTGGCTCAGTGGGTAGGGCACTGCCTCATGCACCAAGGGTGGTGGGTTCAAACCCAGCCCTAGCCAAACTGCAACAAAAAATAGCCCAGCATTGTCGTGGGCCCCTGTAGTCCTAGTTACTCGGGAGGCTGAGGCAAGAGAATTGCCTAAGCCCAAGAGTTGGAGGTCACTATGAGCTGTGATGCCACAGCACTCTAGCAAGGGCGACAAAGACTGTCTCTACAAAAAAAAAAAGTATGAGGAACAAGAGAACACAGAAAAGGAGAAAGAAAAAAAGACAATGCTTTAAATGATGAATAGTTCTTTGGAAATTTAAGTTATTAGAGATTTCTCCACTGACAATGTAACATGCTTAATTCTTGTTTTTTGGGTTTGTTTTTTTTTTTGAGATACAGTCTTGCTTTGTCGCCCTTGGTAGAGTGCTGTGGCATCATATCTCCCAGCAACCTCCAGCTCTTGGACTTAAGCGATTCTCTTGCCTCAGCCTCCCAAGTAGTTGGGACTACAAGCGCCGGCCATAGTATCCGGCCATTTTTTGTTACAGTTTGGCCAGGGCTGGGTTTGAACCCGCCGGTGCCCTACTCACTGAGCAACAGGCACAGCCCTAACATGCTTAACTTTTTTTTTGTCTGTTTTTTGGCCAAGGCTAGGTTTGAACCCACCACCTTCAGCATATGGAGCCGGTGCCCTACTCCTTTGAGCCACAGGCACTGCCCACATGCTAAATTCTTTTAGCTCATGAGACTTTTATGATCCCTGGGCTTCTAATACCCTCTGGCAAAGTACAGAACTATCTTTCGCTTCTTTGGCATCAGTTCACTTATTCTGTTCTCTCTCTGTCCTGCCTTTAAGATTTTTGTTATATAAGCTTTTAAAATTGTATCTGTTTTATTGTAAGCTACTTTCCTCTTATTATTATTATTATTTTTTTTTTTTTGAGACAGAGCGCCTCAAGTTATCCCCCTGGGTAGAGTGCTGTGGCATTACACCTCACAGCAACCTCCAACTCCTGGGCTGAAGCGAGTCTCCTGCCTTAGCCTCCCAAGTAGCTGGAACCACAGGTGCTGGCCAGAACACGTGGCTATTTTTTTGGTTGCAGCCGTCATTGTTTTGGTGGGCCCAGGCTGGATTTGAACCCGCCACTTTAGGTGTATATGGCTGGCGCCTTAGCCATTTGAGCCACAGGCACTGAGCCTTTTCCTCATATTATTTTGGGAAAAGATGCATATATAAAACATAAACAAAAGAAGGATCTCTAAATATCTTCATATACCTAGCATGGACTATCTATCTATGGTAGGCACTCGGGCAGCTAATTTTACAAAGCTGTTATAAGGTAACTGGAGGTTGGCAGCTTTATTTTATTTTATTATTTAATCATAGCTATGTACCTTAATGCAATCATGGGGTACAGTGTGCGGATTTTATATACAATTTGAAATATTTTCATCAAATTGGTTAACATAGACTTTATATATATATATATTTTTTTTTTTTTTTTTTTTTTTTGAGACAGAGCCTCTAGCTGTCCCCCTGGGTAGAGTGCCGTGGCATTACAGCTCACAGCAACCTCCAACTCCTGGGCTCAAGTGAGTCTTTTGCCTCCGCCTCCCAAGTAGCTGGGACCACAGGCACCCGCCACAACGCCCGGCTATTTTTTTGGTTGCAGCCGTCATTGTTGTTTGGCGGGTCTGGGCTGGGGATTTGAACCCGTCACCTTAAATGTACGTGGCTGGCGCCTTAGCTGGTTGAGCTATAGGCGCCGAGCCTTTAATCTAGTTTTTTGAGGCTATGTCTGACATCTCTTACACTCAAAGCGTCCTCATTTTTTCTGTTAATGTTTTAACTTCACTTAATATTCTAATTACAGATCAAGGGAAAAAATAAAGTATCATATGCCCTAATATGCAAATTACATAATAATTCTATAATAGTTATTGCTAATTTCATTTATTTTCCATTTTGGTAGATTATTGTGGCTTTATTACTATGGAAAATATATGGAATCTATTTTGAGATGAAGGCACATGATTTCAGAAAACATTGAATTCATAATATATTTAATATTAGGTCGGTTAGCTTAAATGGATATTGTTCACTATTTTTAATATTTCAACAAATTAGCTTATGAAGATATGCTTTGATATATTGTTTTTCCCTTCTAGGAAGTATTTAAAGAAAGAATTGGTTATACACATATGTTTGAAGTATTAAAATCTCTGGGTCAGCCACCACTGGAACTACTAAAAGAACTTATGAATATGGTACATTTTTAATCTTTATTAAAAGAAGTTCCATTATATCCATTTCAAAAATGGTAACTAATCTTTTATGTTACTTTCCAGGCTGTAGAGGGTGACCATACTTCAGTTGGAATTTTGGGCATTAGTAATGTCCAGCCTCTCTTACTTCTTATCCAGTGGCTTCCAGAGCTGGAATCTCATGACCTGCAAATCTTCATCTCTGATTGGCTGAAAAGAATTTGTTGTATTAATAGGCAGAGCCGAACTACTTGTGTCAATGCAAACATGGGAATTAGAATCATTGAAACCCTTGACTCTCATTCTTCCCTTCATCGAACTTGTGCTGAGAACTTGATTGCAATCTATGGTTCCTTGGGGAGTCAGTCGGTGAGCTCAGAAGAAATCCGTCGACTACTACAATTGCTGAGAGTGGATGAATCTGAGTATATTCACCCTTACATTACTCCTGTGACTCGAGCAATCCTGACAATGGCCCGAAAACTAAGTCTAGAGAGTGCACTGCAATATTTTAATTTGTCACATAGTATGGGAGGAATTTCTGTTCCTCCCATACAGAAATGGCCAGGGTCTGCCTTTTCTTTTAGTGCTTGGTTTTGTTTAGATCAGGATCAGTCGGCTCTTGGTGTTGCAAACAAAGGAGGAAAGAGAAAACAATTGTACAGGTACTGGTCTAAGTTATGGAGTATAAATGAATACTACTGTTATAACAATATATACTGTGGTTCCTAAACAGGAAAAAGTTTTACAAAACTTTATCTAAAAGTACAAAAATTTATCTAAAACGTTTTCATCTTTAGGCTGTCCATAGTTTAATTATAAATGCCGCATTACTTTCATCATAATAGGTGTCTATCTCAAATATTTTTTTGGTTACATTCTGAGGCTAGTCTGGAAATAAGGTTCCTTCTTAAAAGTATTATAAAAGTAGAGGGAAAAAGGAGTAACAAACTTGAAAATGAATGATCTCTCTGTTTCATTGAGCATGCTGTGTGTGTATTTATATGAAGGACCAGAAAACCTGTGTTTCAGGCTTCACTGGCTAGAAATTTTTAATATTGTGATTTTTGAGAATTTTATACTTTTTGAGTCTGTGTGGAAGCCTTTTGAAAATTTGAAACTTTATGGTTTTACTTTTGCTAGTGAAATTTCATTTATAAGGATATCTTTTATAACTTTGCTCAACTCTTATGCCGCAAAAGGATTTTAAAAGTATCTTTGAAACAAGATTGCTTTGATGCGTGACAATAGAGTATAAGTCATAGCATTGTTGATGAAGATGGTCATGATGCCTTTGTGATTTTGTATGCTTCAGTGATGATGAAACTCAACAAGTGGCTTCAAATGTTTTGCTAATATATATTTTTGTTAGCTTTTTTACAGGAAGTGGCATGGGTTTTGAAGCTTTTATTACCCATTCAGGGATGTTGGTTGTGGCAGTATGCACAAAAAGAGAATATGCAACAGTTATGCTTCCTGACCACAGTTTCTGTGATTCTCTCTGGGTAAGGCTTTAGATCATTATTTAATTATTAACATGGTTAATACTATTTACCACCACCATCATCATCATAAAGTCAGGAGTAATTTTTCTGCAAAAAAATTAAAATGAACATTATGATTTCATTAAGGTTTTCTAGAACTAAGTTTGATTTTGAACTTCAATTTTAAATAAAGATGTGGGTTGTTAAAAACAATGCATTTGGGTGGCGCCTGTGGCTCAGTGAGTAGGGCGCTGACACCATATACCAAGGGTGGCAGGTTCAAACCTGGCCCTGGCCGAACTGCAACCAAAAAATAGCCAAAAGTTGTGGCAGGCGCATGTAGTCCCAGCTACTCGGGAGGCTGAGGCAAGAGAATCACCTAAGACCAGGAGTTGGAGGTTGCTGTGAGCTGTGTGATGCCATGGCACTGTACCAAGGGCAATGAAATGAGACTTTGTCTCTACAAAAAAACCCAATGCGTTTCTATTGCTTTTCTAAAAAATAATAATATAAGACTTGTCGTTAGATAAATTGATTCTAAAGGATGCTTATAGCCTTGGAAATCTAGAAAAGATACTATATATACAGTTTGTATAAATTTTCTGGAATAGGCTATGTCCTTTTGTAGTACTACAGAAAAAATAGTTACTTTTAAAGCATTTTAATCAGCATTTCGCTTGCTTAATCTTAACGTTCTACTGTTTGCACAAATTAGTTTTACTACAAAACATTTGTCATTCCAAAGGCATAATGTAACTTTGGTCTTTTAAATGTATGTTTTACTTTACTAGCACAACATAACCATTGTTCACATGCCTGGAAAAAGGCCCTTTGGTCAGAGCCTGGTCTGTATCTATGACAATGGACAACAGAAGGTTTCTGCTCCTCTCAGATTTCCTGCCATGAATGAAGTAAGTGTATCTAACCTACACTTCACAAGCCCAATTGATTGAGAACTCTTGGAAGTTTTCAATTGATGTTGAAAGTTCAGTTTACTCTAAATATGTGCCCCCAAATTTTAAAGTGTTTTCAATAAACTAAGACACAGTAAATTACTATTGAGTTGTGTTAACCTGTCATTATTAGATGAAGTCAAAACAGTATAAAAAAGGAAAACAATTTAAGGAAGAAATAAATGTAGTTAAAGTCATGAAAAAAGACTTAAAATAGGAAAGCCAAAGGAATGAATAGAATAGACCAAGGTACCTTTTAATAAAGATTGCCAGACAAATATGAAATCCTTAAAAGGATATGACAGTGGACTCTTTTCCATCTCCATTAAAATTTAAGTAATGAAGAAACTTAAAACCCTCACATTATAGTTAGATATGAAATAGAATTTATTTACTTAGGTGGTTCTCAAAGAATGCTAGTATAAAAGTTCTTTGAGGCTGGGCATGGCTCAGGCCTGTAATCCTAGAATTCTGGGACGCCAAGGTAGGTGGATTGCCTGAGCTCACGGGTTTGAGACCAGCCTGAGAAAAAGCGAGACACTGTCTCTAAAAAAAAGAGCTGAGCGTTGTAGTGGGCACCTGTAGTCCCAGCTGCTTTGGAGGCTGAGGCCCAAGAGTTTTGAGGTTGCTGCGAGCTATGATGCTACCACACTCTATAGAGGGTGGTAAAGTAAGACTCTGTCTCCGAAAAAAAAAAGTTCTTTGAGAATTTTTTGATAATTCTAAGAGGGCCTTTATTAAGGTAATTAAATGATGTGAATTTTTAATTATTTCTTCTAACTTTTCATCTTGATGACTGTTCTAGGATGGGTTGTAATTAGTTTTAATACTCATATATAATTCTCTGTTTATTAATCTTAAAAGGGAGAAGTAATTTCTTTGATTTTTTTTTTTTTTTTTTTTAGAAAATAGTAAAGTTGGCTTGGTGCCCATAGCTCAGTGGTTAGGGCACTGGCCACATACACCAGGGCTGATGGGTTCAAAGCCGGCCCTGGCCTGCTGAACAGCAATGACAACTACAACAACAACAACAAAAGTAGCTGGGTGCTGTGGTGGACACCTGTAGTCCCAGCTTCTTGGAGGCTGAGGCAAGAGAATTGCTTAAGCCGAAGAGTTTGAGGTTGCTGTGAGCTGTGATGCCTTGACACTCTACCAAGGACAATATAGTGAGACTATCTCAAAAAAAAAAAAATAGTAAAGTTAATGTTTTCATAATATATGCTCTTAAAAAATTCAAAATTTGCAGAAGGATATAAAATGAGTCACAAAAGTAATATATCCAAATTCTATAAGCCAAAAGTAACTTTGCTGATTGATGTCTTTTTTTTTTCTTTTTGGAGATAGAGTCTCACTCAGTCCTCCTGGGTAGAGGGCTGTGACATAGTAGCTCACAGCATCCTCAAACTCTTGGACTCAAGAGATACTCTTGCCTCAGCCTCCCGAGTAGCTGGGACTATAGGCACCTGCCACAATGCCTGCTTAGTTTTTCTGTCTTCAATAGAGATGAGGGTCTCACTCTTACTCAGGCTGGTCTCGAACTCCTGAGCTCAAGCAATTTGTGTGCCTTGACCTCCCAGAGTGCTAGTATTATAAGGGTGAGCCTCTGTACCCAACCTGTTGTTGATTTCTTATGTATACATATGTATGTATATACTATGATCCAGTAAAAATAAAACTGCTTCCACTTTTATTTTTAATTTTTAAAATTTCATAAACTATTTAATTTAAAAATTTTAAAACTATTTAATTAAAATTATATAATTTTTTTGATGAAAATATTTCAGATTGTATATAGAACCAGCACACTGTACCCCATGACTGCATAATGTACACAGCTATAATTTAATAAAATAAATAAAATAAAATTGTATAATTTTTGTGTTTCTTAATTCTTAGGCTTTTACTTCTTGTTGCATTGGTTCAGCTGGGCAAAGAACCACCACTCCTCCACCTTCCCAAATCCCAGATCCACCTTTTTCTTCTCCCATTACCCCACATCGGACATCTTTTGGTGGAATTCTTTCATCTGCCTCCTGGGGAGGAACAGTTGAAAAATCAAAATCTATTACTAAATTGATATCAGCTGGAACCCAAGATAGTGAATGGGGATGTCCCACCTCTCTGGAGGGTCAGCTGGGGTCTGTTATCATCTTCTCTGAAGCACTACAGCCTTCTCAGGTGAAGGCATTATATTTAGCAGGTGAGCATGTACTTTCATAATGCTTTATTTAACTTAGAGTTTTTTCTGTTGTCTAAATATATTCTGAAGAATATATTTGATCTGAAGAGTATATTTGTTTTAATTGAAGCTGAAAGGGAAGAAAAAGCCCACAATTTATCATACTTTTTTTGTAGGCATAAACAAAGCAAACTTTTGGAAGTATTTTTAAAAATTTTCCATGATATTGCCTGTACAAGCAGTCCCTGGGTTATGAATGAGATAGGTTATATAGGTTCCTTCTTAAGTTAAATTTGTATGTAAGCTGGAACAGGTATGTTTAGCTATTACCTATAATAACCTTCATTCATAAATGAGAGCTGTGTATCAGGCATATGTTTGTAACTCGGCTTACTATAACAGCCTTTGTTCATACATGTGAGTTCTATGGAAGTCAGATGTTGTAACTCTGTGACTGCCTGTATTAGTCTGCTAGGGCTGCCTTGACAAAGGACCACAGAGTGAGTGGCTTTAACAATAGCAGTTTATTGTCTTCCTGATGTATATGTTACTGACTTCTTGCTGTGTCTTTTCACTGTGTGCACGTGGACAGAGAAAGAGATCTCTGTTACCTCTTCTTTTTCTTGTAAGAGGCCCCATCGGATTAGAATCCCACTTTTGTGACTTCATTTAAACTTAATTACCCTCTTAAAGGCCCTGTTTCTAAATATGGTCATGTTGGGGATTATGATTTGAAAACATGATTCTAAGGGGAACACAGTTTGGTCCATAACATTGCTAGTACATTTGACATATTTTAATGAATTGATGAAACAAAATATAAGCCTATCTCCATAAGAAATTATATAACTGATAACAAAATCATAAGTCTTGTTCTAAAACTTATGATTTTTACAATCGATATATTAATATATCTGAATTCATGAAGGTAGTAGAATTAGGAGACCTTAGATAGGTTTACAGATTGATCTTTATTGTTGTTTTGACTTTTCCTTTGGCTAAGGTTATGATTTTAAATATATGTACCAAATAGTTACTATTGGATCCTAGTTAGTTTCTAAGTTCAATTTATAGTTTAGCAGTATGTTCAGGAGTTAGGCCTTAAGAACAATGTACATTCAGTAGAATAGCTCATTTGTCAAAATACCTTTTTTAGATTAATGAGAATTTTGAGATGAATGAGACTGTCCATATTTTCAAAGTGTATATTAGAACCTTATCATTGCTTTGTAACTTGCTATAGTATTTTGAAGGTGATCTATAATATAAATAAATTCTAAATTAATAATCATTTAGTGTCATCACAGCTTTCTAGTTTAGATTTTGTTCTTACAGTTTTTCCTATTTATTATTCTACTTTTATAAATAATAATTGCTACATAGTTTTCATGAATAATTATTTTTAATGAGTATATAATATTTCCTTAGATTTGTAATGTGTAAAATTTACTTAAGAGTTTTTATAATATATATTTTTTTAACCAGTCTAACTTTCTTGCTCCGGTAGAGTGCCATGGCATCATAGCTCACAGCAACCTCAAACTCCTGAGCTCAAGCAACCTTCTTTCCTCAGTGTCCCCAGTAGCTGGGACTACAGGTGCCTGGCACAGCACCCACCTATTTTTAGAGATGGGGTCTCACTCCTATTCAGGCAGGTCTTGAACTCCTAAGCTCAAGCAGTCCATCTGCCTTGGCCTCCCAAAGTGATAGGATTATAGGCGTGATAGGATAAGTGATAGGATTCCTATAAGTGATGGGATTCCCAGCCCTGGCCTTTTATAATTTTTAATATCGATGTAAACTTCAAATTTTAAGTATGATATACTTGTAGCTTTACTTATTTGGATGTATTTAAAGATGAATTCCCAGGATAAATATTCAAAGTGAGTGGATATTTTTTATGGCTCTCAATACATGTTGCCTAATCAAGTTTCAGGAAAAGGATATACCAAATTCATAATACTTAACCAATAACACTAAAGTACACTGGTTTCTCCACAGCATTGATAATATAATAATAATAATAATGTTCTCTCAAATTAGATGTAAAATGCAACCTTATTTTATTTGTAGTTCATTGATTGTTTTTTGGTAGTTGAGAATTTTTTCTTATTGATGATTCTATTTCTATGATGTCTACCCACATTTTTAATTTTTTTGCTTTTTTGTCTTATATATTTGAGTTGGTTTATATTAAACTAATAGATTTTGTCACATTTGATAAGAGTTTTTAATGCTATAAAATTTCTAGAGTGCAGCTTGATTCACTCCCCAACTTTTATAAGTTTTTTATATAATTGGCGGTGATATAAATAGCTAATATATTTTAACTGTGTTGTTTGAGTAGCTTGAAACAGATTATATTTTAAATTTTGTTATGATAGCACAGAACCAAAGAGACCATGTATATTCAATGATGTATGTATATGTGTATAAATAATTTTCAGGTCCAAATTGTTTATGCCCTTGGAAATGTCAAGATTCTGATATGGCTGACCTGCCTGGTAATGTCCTTCTTCACTACACAGCAAAGGTCAGAGGAAATTTGTGGACTGTCCATCTGATTGTAATTATGCTGTGAAGTAAAATTCTTTTTTTATTCCTTTTGTCCTTTCAGTAGATAATTGAAAAGCAGGGATTAAATTGCCATTTTAAAAGTTATGAATTTTCAAAGGAAGGTGAGAAGGAGTAAAAATCAAGGCATACCTCCTCAACTATGGCATAAATGTTATTATCGTTATGTCAGTAGTATGAATGGGAATAATTGTTGTTGGAATTTGTACTCTTGAGTTTACTGAGAGGTAAAACAGAATTGTGCTCAGCCTTTTGTTTGTTTATAAAAGGTAGATTTGGGGGAGAGTAATAAAGGGGAGAAAGAAGTAGGCCAGACACAGTGGCCACACCTGTAATCTCAGGACTTTGGGAGGATTATTTGTGGCCATGGGACTAGCCTGGGCAACATAGCAAGACCCTGTCTCTATAAAAATATTAAAAAATTAGGCATAATTAGGCAAAGTGGTATATGCCTATAGTCCCAGCTACTCTCAGGAGGATCACTTGAGCCCAAGAATTTAAGGTTACACTGAGTTATGATCAGATCATTGTACTCCAGCTAGGGTGACAGAATGGGATCCTGTCTCAAAAAAAAAAAAAGGAGAAGGAAAGGTAGAAAGAAGTAGGAAAAACCAGTAGTAGTGCCCTCCTTTATACTCAGTGTTACATAGACACAGTAAATGCTTTGGTTTTGTGAGATACATTTTTTAGTATCTTTTTCTAGCTTAGCTAGCTGGTACATGATCATAATTCATTATTTTTTTTTTGTTATTGTTATATCTGACCTAATAACATTTACTTATTAGTTTTATTTCTCCCCAACTTTTTATTTTGATAAATTAAAAAACCTATAGAGAAGGTTAAAGTGATGTCCTGTATATTCTTCACTTAAATTTATCAACTATTAACATTTTACCATACCCCTGACTTTCTCTTCCTTTTTTTCTTTTCTTTTTTACTTACTGACTTTATCTCAAAATTATGAAGGAAATTTGACTTAGCTATCATGATACTTCATCTCTAAACATTTTTACATAATCATTTACCTCCCTAAGAAAATGATCCATAATTGATCTAATATACAGTCTGTCTTTAAACTTTCTCTGAGGCTTGGCACCTGTGGCTCAAGCAGCTAAGGCGCCAGCCACATACACCTAAGGTGGTGGGTTCGAATCCTCAGCCTGGGCCCGCCAAACAACAATGATGGCTGCAACCAAAAAATGGCCAGGCATTGTGGCGGGCACCTGTAGTCCCAGCTACTTGGGAGGCTGAGACAGGAGACTTGCTTGAGCCCAGGAGTTGGAGGTTGCTGTGAGCTGTGATGCCATGGCACTCTACCCAGGGGGATAGCTTGAGGGGCTCTGTCTTAAAAAAAAAAAAAGAAACTTTCTCTGAAATATTTATTTAGCCTTTTTGAAATTAATCCTGGATCCACTCAAAATTCATGTACTGCATTTGTTATAATGTCTCTTAAATTTTGTAGTTTGTTTTTTATTATTTTTCTCCAAGGAAATGTTAATCTACCCAACTATATGCCTGTAATCCTAGCACTGTGGGAGCCTGAGGCAGGTGGCTTGCCCTGAGCTCACAGGTTCCAGACCAGCCTGAGTAAGAGTGAGACCCCATCTCTAAAAATAGCCAGGCATTGTGGCAGGCGTCTTTAGGCCCCAGCTACTCAGGAGACTAAGGCAAGAGAATTGCTTAAGCCCAAGAATTTGAGGTTGCTATGAGCTATGATGCTGAGGCACTCTACCAAGGGTAACAAAGTGAGACTCTGTCTCAAAAAAAAAAAAAAAGAAAAAACAAAAAGAAAAACAAATGCTAGTTTGGGAAAAGCTACTCTGGGGGATTTTTTTTTTACATAGTCACCAGTTTTTCTTTTCTTACCTTTTTTTTTTGAGACAGAGTCTCACTCAGTTACCTTGGGTAGAGTGCCATGATGTCAGAGCTCATAGCAACTTCAGACTCTTGAGCTCAAGTGATTCTTCTGCATCAGCTTCATGTGTAGCTGGGACTATAGGCACCTGCCACAATGACTGCCTAGTTTTTTCTATTTTTTTGAGACAGTGTCTCACTTTGTCACCCTTGAGAAAGTGCTATGGCATCACAGCTCATAGCAACCAAACTCCTAGGGTCAAGCGATCCTCTTGCCTCAGCCTCCTCAGTAGCTGGGACTATAGGTTCCCACCACAATGCCCAACTATTTTTAGATGTGGGGTCTTGCTTTTTCTTAGGCTGGTCATGAACTCCTGAGCTCAAGGAATCCACCTGCTTCAGCCTCCCAGAGTGTTGGGATTATAGGCATGAGCCTCTGCACCCGGCCTTAGTTTTTTCTGTTTCATAGTAGAGATAGGGTCTTGCTCTTGCTCAGGCTGGTCTTTAACTCCTGAACTCAAGCAGTTCACCTGGCTCAGCCGATCAGAGTGCTGGGATTACAGGCATGAAACACCGTGTCGAGCCAGTCAGCAGTTTTTTTATTTTTTTATTCATTTGCAGGAGGTGTTTAGGCATCCATTTGTTTAAAACTTGTTGTCTTCTCTGTGGCAAGAATTGTGCCGAACTATTAGGAAACAATGTGAATAACTTAAAGTCCCTGCCTTTAAGAAGCTTGCCATCTACAGTAAGATAAATATTTTAAAAATGTTCAGTATAGTATAAACATTTAAAGTATAAGCACAAAAGCCCTGAGAAGTATAGGATATTATCTGTATGTCTTCTGAGCTTTAGTTTTCTAAGGCTCAGTAGAGGTAAGTGTCCTCGCAGTGGTAGGGAACCTTGCGCCTTGAGGCATATGTGGCCTTCTGGATCCTTGAATATAGCCTGGTGACTAACTTCAAATTTTACAGAACTAATCCTTGTATCAAAAGGGCTATAATTAAGCTTTTCTTGCTGCCTTTGATGCTTGAAATCAGAAGACTGGCAGTTTCCCACACCCTTAACTAATATACAGTATATCTTTGTTGGAATTATGTACAAAGTATAGTGAGGATATAAAAGGGGCATGGTTTGTTCTTCTAGGAAGTTAGGAGATCATAGAGAAGATGGTTTAATTTGTGTTTTCTTTGAGACAGAGCCTCAAGCTGTCCCGCTGGGTAGAGTACCATGGCATCACAGCTCACAGCAAACTCCAATTCCTGGGCTCAAGCGAGTCTCCTGCCTCTGCCTCCCAAGTAGCTGGGACCACAGGTGCCCACCACAACACCCGGCTATTTTTTGGTTGCAGCCATCATTATTGTTTGGTTGACCTGGGCTGGATTTGAACCCGCCACCTTAGGTGTATGTGGCTGGTGCCTTAGCCACTTGAGCCACAGGCGCTGAGCCTTGATTTGTGTTTTAAAAGGCAAAAGTTGAGAGAGATGCACGTGAACATCATTTACAAAGGCATAGATTGTAAAACTGAATTCTACACGTATTTAGGTATAGGGTACTGAGCAAGAGGAAAAGATGGCAAGAAATGAGACTAAAGAGCAAGTTCAGGGCTCGGCACCTGTGGCTCAAGTGGCCAAGGCGCCAGCCACATACACCTAAGGTAGCGGGTTCGTATCCCCAGCCCGGGCCCACCAAACAACAATGATGGCTGCAACCAAAAAATGGCCAGGCGTTGTGGCGGGCGCCCGTAGTCCCAGCTACTTGGGAGGGCTGAGGCAGGAGACTCGCTTGAGCCCCCCAGGAGTTGGAGGTTGCTATGAGCTGTAATGCCATGGCACTCTACCCAGGGGGATAGCTTGAGGCTCAAAAAAAAAAAAAGAAAGTTCAGGCCAGATTATAATAAACCTCCTATGCTAGACTAAATAATAGGCAGCAGATAAGATTTTAAGTAATATGATAGGTTTTGTATTTTAGAAAAAGTTCTCAAGCTGCAGTATGAAAGTTTGACTGGAAGGCTAGGAGATAGTAGATAGTCATATCATCAGGAGAGTATCCTGTTAGGACAGGTCATAGATACGTAGTATCCAAACTAAATTAGTAACTGCAGAATAACATTTTTGTCTCTGTGACTGATAACAGTTTGAGTTCAATATCCTTTGTTTTATTAAAGCAGTTTTCCCCAAGTGCTTTAAGAAAAAAGCAATAGGCTCGGCGCCTATAGCTCAACCAGCTAAGGCGCCAGCCACGTACACCTAAGGTGGCGGGTTCGAATCCCCAGCCCGGACCCGCCAAACAACAATGACGGTTGCAACCAAAAAATAGCCGGGCGTTGTGGCGGGCGCCTGTGGTCCCAGCTACTTGGGAGGCGGAGGCAAGAGACTCGCTTGAGCCCAGGAGTTGGAG
>CAUYTI010102935.1:0-30051 GCA_963575145.1 Galago senegalensis | reverse complement strand
GGTTTATCTTACAAGGGTACAAGTGAATCTTTCTAAGAGTAGAGTGTGAACATTTTAAAATAATAACTAAGAAAATGACATGAAGGCTATGTTAACCAGTTTTATGGAAGTGTTTTGGATTGTGTGTGAAAACCCCACACTTTATTTTATTCAATAAAATAAATAAATAAATAAAAAGAAATGAGTTCTTGCATCAAGGTTCATCCCAGTTCATACAGGTTATCTCTCCTGCAACCCTAACTCAATCCATCCCCCCATGTATTGCTGATTTTATCTACTAAATATTCCACTAACCTAAGGTGACCAGATTTTAACATTGGTAAAGTAGGACACCATTGATGGAGGGGACTATTGACTGAGCTGTTTATGATTAGGGACCCTGGGGGGGGGGGCGCTACTTGTTTGTTCCAGACAGTTTGGCTCCTTCTGAGCTAATTGTCCTTGCCTAGAAGCAAGGGAAGGAGCCAGTATCCTGCTGATATCGATTCCACCTGGGTGACCTTGCCCAGGAGGGGAGTAGGAAGTTTACATCAGCCTTTGCATTTCCAAATGAAGTTACATTAACCTCTTCATTCCCAAATGGAGTTACATTAACCTTTTCTGCAGCCAAAAACCATATATTTCCTTCCCATTCTCCTGCCCTTCCCTAGCTTGTCATGCATTCTTTCCAAAAATTGGTACTTTTTTAAAACGCCACAGGATGCAGGACAAATTGTTAAAAAGCAGGACGTCTGGTCACCTTACACGAACCCTTCCTATTCTTTCCATCCCCACTGCCAACTCTAGCCCAGCACTGCCAGCTCGTGTTTGGTCTAAGGCATCAGCCCACCAACCACACTAGGGTCTCTTCCAAACAGCAGCCAGGGTGATTTGGCTTTAACGCAAATGAGTTCGTGTCACTTTCCTGTGTAAAACCTTGTGATGGTTTTCTGTTGCACTGAGAATAAAGTGTAAAGCGCTCAAGTTCCTTACAAAGCCCCGTGGAACCTGCCCCACCCCTCCTCCTGCGTCCAGTTGAAGCAACCAGATCCTTTAGCCATGGGCTCGGCAGCCACTTACTCAGGGAAAGCTTTAATGACCAGAGCACACCCTTTCACAGCCTCCACAGTCCTCCTAGGATTCAATACAATTTCCCCACTGAATTTTTGTTCCCTCATTGAATTTCCACCCCCTAAGACAGTGTACATGTTTAAAAACTCTTTGTGGAATAAAAGGATGAATCTCCACAAATAGTCACAGACAAACCTGGGGAGTCCCTTGTACCCCAAGGAGTTTCTAACTTGGTAAACAGCACACAGAAGCCCTGTTCCCCAGCTCCCTGTGTCCTACTCACAGACACAGCAGCTTGCACTTGACTGCTCCCTCCTGCACTGTGCTGAAGGGGAGTATGTACCCCCCTGTGCTCATCAGGGTGGCCCAAAGACCCTCATTCTCCTCTGAATCACAGCATTGCACTGTGCATGTGATGAACTGTTTCTGTTCTCCCAAAATTCACACGTTGAACCCTAACCCCCTGATGTGTTGGTGTTGGGAGGGAGGAACATGAGGAAGTAAATAGGTTTAGATGAAATCATGAGAATGGAGCTCCCAAAGTGAGATTAGTGTCTTATAAAGAAAGGAAAAGACTCTCTCTCTCTCTCTCCCCCCACCTTTCTTTCCTCCTCCCGCACCCACCACACCTACCCCCTCACTCCCCTCCTCCCACCCTGTATAAGGATACAGCCAGAAGGCACCATTTTCAAACCAGGAAGAAAGCCTCTGCAGATCCCGCTGGCACCTTGATGCTGGACCTCCCTGACTCCAGAACTGTGAGAAATATTTGTTGTTTAAGCCATCCGGTCTATGGTATTTTGCTATAGCAGCCCAAGAGAACTAAACTTCTAATGACTAAACACATTAAAAGTGTAGGCTACAGAGTCAGGAATATGGACTCATTCCAGCTCTGCCACCTACCAGCTGAGTTTCCCTGGGCTAGGTTCATAACACCTCTAAACCTCAGTTCCTCATCTGTAAAATGGGACGATAAGAGACAAACCTCACAAAGTTGCTATGAAGATTAAATGAAATAATAAACATAAAGTTCTCAGCAGAGCACCTGGTGCACAATATGAACATTCAGCTGGGCGTATCTTTACTTTTACTTAGATTACTGTAGTGGAACTGAAACAGCCTTTAGGATTAACTACAGATGACCCCTGAACAATGCTGGGGTTAGGGATGCCAGCCCTTCTGCTCAGCGGTCAAAAATCCCCAAAACTTAGCTACTGATAGCCTAGTGTTGTCCAGAAGCCTTACTAATCACATTTAAAAAAAATTAACACATATTCTGTATGGTGTATGTAATGTAGACTGTATTATTATAATAAAGTAAGCTAGAGAAAAGGGGATGTTATTAAGAAAATCGCAAGGAAGAGGAAATACATTTACTATTAATTAAGTGCAAGTGGGTCATCATAAAGTTCTCTGTCCTTGTCATCATCTTCACCTTGAATAGGTTGACGGGGAGGAGGAGGGAGAAAAGGAGGAAGGGGTCGATCTGGCTGTTTCAGGGGTATTCTGTGATAGTAAATGATACGAATATCATTTGTATCCATTCACGGCATACCTAATTTTCTCTTAATTTTTTCAATATTTCTAAGCTATATATTTATTCATCTGTGTGTTTTTTCAAATAGTCACAAATCTCCAAATAATTTTCCAATATATTCATTGAAAACAATCCACATATTAGTGGACCTGGGAAGTTCAAACCTGTGTTGTCCAAGAGTCGGCTCCTCTACCCACCCTGATCCTCTGGGCTCTTGACAGCTCAGGGGTCCCCTCTGATAAGGAGTCCGCAGAAGATTGTTCCCTCTGGGCCTACAGTGAGTTGAGATAATTTGTTGAGTGAATGCAGAAAAGACCAGAGCGGGATACTTCTCGGCCCCACAAGAGGGTCTGTCCCCTGCAGAACCCAAAGAGGCACAGCCCAAGAGGATGTTTTAATGAACCCAGTACTGCTCATTCCTTCCAGCAGGCTTTCCTGGACACAATGGTCCAGACTGCTGATTGGGCTTTCTTTCAACACTATGGTAGCTGTCTCTCCCTCTTGGTACCCACACAGATGAATTTCCTGCTAATGACATCCTCAGCGTGCTCATACCCAAAGGCTTTTTTGCAAGGATGCAATTCAGACACAGCTTACATGTGCACACATCTGAACAAAAAGTGTATTCCTTCATGCCTGCCTGATGTTTCAGCTGAAAGCAGCTGCTTAACAACTGGGAAGATGAGAGAGAGAGAGAGAGAGAATACTTTATATCTAAAGAGTGTGTGTACCAATCAGGCAACACAATCAATCACTTCCAAAGGGCGCACTTCCCCTGGAGAAAAGGTTAGAGGAAATAAGCAAGCAGATTTAATGAAAAATTCTGAGTCTATTGATTGAAATCTGTTGCATATTCTTGCTATTTAAGAACACACCATTTTTGCATTAGGCAAAAATAAGAAAAACTTTTCAAGAGATGGGAAAGTTTAGCAAGGATGCCTCAACCTCCTTTCCTATTGTCTTTATGGTAAGACTTATCCAGGCCCCTGCAGACGAGGAGGACCCTTCTGCTCCACTGCTGATAATGACAACAAAATGCAGCTCCCAGAATGCATTGCACTCTGCTCCATCTCCGTCCTTTGCAGAAGCTGCTCCCTCTGCCTGGAACCACCCAGGACTCCCTACTTCCCTTTGTCCACCATAGTTAGCCTAAATGGTGGCGTCTAAAACCATTTCCTGTCCAACGCATTTTATTGATGGCCCCAGGCAATTTTAAGAGCTTCCTCCAGAGGGTTCCAGTGGCGCCTCGCCCTGCCTTGTGGTGACAGTGATCGCACTGCTGTAACTACCACTTCCTAGACACATTTGTTCCCGCATTTTTATGTTCTGATAGGTCAATGTACCCACTCCTATGGTGATAATGATTACTCTGCTTACATTGCTCAACTTTAAAACACATTTTTCTTTCATGTCTGAATGTTGAAACTAGGATGTTTTGCAAATAATGTGTACATTGAGGTGGTGGTGTATCTGGTTTTTTTCTTTCGAAAAGCTGTTATTATACTGAGAATGCATCTTAACATCAAAGAACTGTGTTGCTATACTTATCCATGTGTCTTGACTACAGATTCCCAGGGAGCAGGAACTGTTTCCCAATCAGCTTTGCCTCCCACCCCTTAGCAGAGCACCTGCTGTGTAGCTACTGTCCCGCAAAGGTTGGAGGAACTGAGGGATGAGGGTGTCTCCAGGGGTGCTGCTATAACAGAACCACAGATTGGGTAACTTATAAGCAGAACTGTGTTGGCTCATGGTTCTGAAGGCTGAGAAGTCTAAGGCCGGGGCACCAGCAAGCTCAGCATCTGGTGAGGACATTCTCTTTCCTAGATGGCACCTTGCACGCTGGGTCCTCACACAGCAGAAGGCAGAGGACAAGAGAGGAAGCCCACTCCAAAAGCCCTGGCATTCATCCACATGTGAGGGTGAAGGTCCCACCTCCCAACACTATTGCACTAGGGAATAAATATTCCATGTGTGAGATTTGAGAAACATATTTAAATCATAGTAGGGGAGAAAAGAAGAAATAAAGGAGAAAGGAAGGGAACTCTCTACGATTTAGATATCACCCTCTCATCCACATCTCATTTGGTTTCACTTCCCGTCAGAAAGCACTGCGGTTTCTTCCCCAGAGAGTTCCCTTTCATCCATCCTCCTCACCGCTGTCCAGGCACCCGCCTCTGTGACCAATTATCAGCACAACACATGAGTAGCCAACCAAACAAGGCACACACGACCAGGAGAAAAACTGATTCAAAGGCCTCATTCCATTCAGCTTCACCAGCCAGGAGACCCTGCCGTGAATTCTGTATTTCACAGGCAAGAGCCCACCTCAGCACCCTCCAGCCATCTCAGTTCCTGCCCTGGACCATCAAGTACACCCAGATCTAGTCTGACCCCTACACATTCCACCCCACTTCTGGCGACTCCAGCCAGCTAGTTCCTCATCTTCTCCAGCTCACGCCTTGCAGGGGCGTCCTCCACTGCCCCTCCTATCAAGGCCCTGCTCGAGCTCCAGATCCTCTGTGAGTTCTTCCTGGCCATGCCTCACCACCCTGTGGATGGCACCTGTCATCTGAGCCACACCAGCCAGCACTGTCTACACTCTGGCTATTGTTTCGTAGCATTTCCCACGCACAGAGCTACTACCTCCATGATCAGAGCTCAGACGCATGACTGAAACAAATGGGCACAGCAATCAGCTTTTCTGGGGGACTTCACGCATTCCTTAATCTACCTTTCTTCTACTCTCAGCAGACCCCCAAATCCCTCTCTCTGAGGCTTCCTGGTTGGTTGAGAATTATGCCCCTAGCTTCTGGGTTTTCTAGGTACTTCATTGGAGACAGCTTCAGACCATGCTCCAAGCGGCCCCCTGAAACCCAAGGCTGGAGGCCACCCCTCCCCACCTCACCCAGACCTCTTCCTGAGTGGCATCTCTGCTTTGCCACTGCTGTGCTTTCTTGTGTGTTCTCCTGTGTTCTGGTCAGATAACAAGCTGTCTGGGTTCCTCGTGTCCTTGTGTCTTCTCCTGGTCAGATAACAAGCTGTCTGGGTTCCTCGGCAGTATTTCCTGCATCAACGGCCCATTAGAAGTGGGACAAGGGTGGCCATCGCACACTGTGAGCATGTACAACTCACAGCCAACTGACTCTATTATGTTCTGTTGACACAGGCTGCTGTTAACTTAGGTTTTTCATACTCTGCATAAACAATTGACTTTGTGAACCTAAGGGGTGTAATTTAAATTTGTCCCTGTTAAATTCAATCATGTTTAGCCTTATCCTTCTAGCGGGTGGCAATAACTTTGAGGCCTCAGTCTGTCTTTTTGATTCCTTAGCAGGGTGGAAACAAATGCAGTGTTCATAGGCTTTGGGGGGTGGGGGGCTCAGTGAAAGAATTAACGTTCTGTCTGCATCAGGGTTATAATACAGCTTCTGGTCCTGAGGCACTACAAGACCTGGCCAGCTGTGACACGTCTTAGTAACAATGGGATGTGCCCCCAAACTGTTCATCACATTTTCCCATTCACTTCCACCTTTAAGCTCCTCCCACAATACTGCCGGTGCCATCATCCCCCACGTGACCAAGCCAGCAACTGGAGAGGCATTCCTAATTCCTCTCCCCTCCTTGGGCCTCTGCAATTAAATAGGCCCCTTAGTCCTATCAATTGATGCTGCCTCTTAAATATTCAATCCTTCAGCCACCAACCCCTTTTACATTTCAGCTGAACCTTAGAATAGGCTTCCTCCTGACCTGTGCACTCATCTGCCTCCTTCATCTATTTAACCTCCACACTTCAGGCTTCAGCTTAAAGCTTGCTTTTCTTTAGGAAGGTTTCTCTGCCCCAAGGTTAGAACAGGGGCTCCTGCCACCAGCCTCCCCAGCCTGGTGCTTCTTCTATGACCTCATCCAGCTCACTGATTTCTGTTGCTTATTCAGCAATTCCCAGCTACATCTAAGTTCTCTGAGAGGGAGGGAGTCTGTTTTGCTCATCATATTCCCAGATAATGGCAGATACTCAGTAAATATTTCTCAAATTACTGAATTAAGTATGATACCACGAGCCTGGCTAGACAGGGTTTAAATCACTGGCGAGTCACGAGGGACCTCGCATGGGGAGAACATACCAACTTTGTCCTCAAAATAGCAGGAGCACCCGGGTCATTCCATGAGCTTCTGTTTCTGCATCTGAAAAGCAAGAATAGAAATGTATCCCATGGGGTGCAAGCTAGAGGAAGTCACACATAGGGTGTGCACTGACACTGCAGAGTACGGCTGAGGTGCAGGTGTAACCGTGGCCGCCCAGACCCTCTGTGCCTGACCTGCCCCTGGCTTCAGAGGCCACATGAGCTCTACTGGAGCATGAGAACTCATCAGTCTGAGCTCCTCCTCCGTCTAGGGGCGTCTTCTCATACTTTACGTCAACCTTTTCTGCCATCCTCATTCTCCCACACTACCAGGCCACTTCCAGAAACTTCCATAACCACCACTTCTCTTGCACTCTCTTGGAGGGCTTAAGGATCCTGAAGGCCCTAGAAATACATGGAATTTAAAACAGAAAGTGGATAGCATTGTGCATTTTAGTGAAATAGCAATTAGGAGCAGCAGCCACTAGGTACTGAGGAGGGCAAGAGCGCCGAGGAGAAAAGTAATAAAGTGACCTCATAAAGACACTTAATTTCATTACCACCAGACACAGTTTCCCATTACTGCTCCTGGTGTCTAATGGTTTTATGATTCTATCTATTGACGCTTAGCTAGTTCATTAACTGTACTGCTAAAAATACAATTATCTCCAACAAACCTTTCATCACTAATAAAAGTAGGGGGGAAAAAAACCCTGTTGTTATCAGAAAGCAGTGGGGTGGACACACCTTCTGTGTAGGAACACCTTTGCCCCAAACTTTTCATGGCTCCTGAGAATAGAAGCTCACAAGCTTCATGCTACCAGTTTAAAAATTTAATCAAACAACTCCTCTATTATTTGACTGACTCCAGCTAACTAATGGGACCGATTTTGTGCACCCAATTTGACACTGACTTTGATTAGGTCATCTGAGTCACAGAGCAGGTGACCAATGTGAGCTATGAGAGTCTGTTCAACCTCTCCCTCATTCATCAGGTATTTGCAAAACCCCCTACTGGGTGCCAAGCACCAGATAGACAGAAAATGATGCATAAAATGGGCAGGGGTTGGTCTTGGGAAGACTACAGCCTAGTGGAGAGCATGTGTCTGCTGGGGTTAGGGGGAAGAGAATCCTAGTTACTGAGCTGGCAAGTCTTCACTCCTGATTTGGGGTGGCTGAGGAAAAAGTGGGGACTGAGCAGGGCAGGTGGGAACGGCTTTCGTCTACTTCCCATCAAAGCCAAAGTCATTACAACAGCCCACCAGGCTCTGCAGTGTCTGTGCTCCAGCTCCACCCTGGGCCTCTCTGCAGAGCCTACAAGAGAAGGAAGGGAACACCAGAGCCAGTAACGCCAGTTACAGTCAGGAGGGGACCCCGGGCCTGCCAGAAGCCTGTGTAAAGATTTTTAGGTTCTAAGGGGTCCTTATTTTTTTTCTTCTAGAGCCCAAACTGCTCTTGACAGCTCCCCCTGGCCTCCTGTCCTACAATTTCTGCTCTTGCACACTCAGTTCTGGCCACTTCATTGTCCCTCCACCATGGTGGGCCTCAGGGCCTTCGCACCTGCTGTATCTCTGCCTGCTCCTCCCCAGACAGCCTCAGGACTCACTGCCCCAGCTTCTCCAAGTCTCTGCATCAACATTCCTCTTCAGGGAAACCTTGCTTGCCCACCCACCCACTCCCACCACTCCCTGCCCACCTCCCCAGCTCACTTTTCTCTGCAACTCTTACCACCATCAGAGATGCTAGATGTTATATTTTTATTATTATGTTTGTTTCCTGTCTCCTCAACTGTCAGCTCTTAGAGGACAGAGACTCTCCTGCTTTGTTCCCTGTCTACTTTCCAGCACCACAACAATGCCCAAATTATTAAAGGTACTTAATGAATATTTGCTGATAATAAATATACTCATTATTTACTGTTGCTGCCCAGCCCCACACCCACCCTCTGTACACAGCTCAGCAACACTTGGCCCCCCGACAGTTGACCTCCTCACAAGCTCTTCACTAACAGGTGACCATTCTTTCTCTCTTCCTTCTTTCTGCTGGTGATGTCTCTAGTGTAGCTGTGCCATTTCCATCACCCGACTCCAGAGACAGCAGCCCCCCTTCACAGCCACTGCTCCTGGGGTTACAACCCTCCTTTGTGCTCCCAGATGCTGGTCACATCCCCCCTCCTTTCTGTTCCCCCAGCCCCAGCTGTGGCAGCAGCTTCCTGCAGATCATAAGCTCCAGGTCACCTCGCAGTCTCCCTTGGCCATCCCAGCCTCCCAACATCTATTCACTCTACAGCTTCTGTCAAAGTCCCTCTGTTTGATATACCTAGCCTGGTTTCTGCTTTCCTGCCCAAATACCAACAGATACAATGAGCTCCAGAGGGCAATCTGAGTTAGCACAGTCTCAGGGGCCAAGACAACATAAGCAAAGAGGTGGAGCTCTTATGGAGACTGTCCCACCTTCCCAACTCTGAGAGAGGCAATGAAGGTTCATCCAAGAAATAATGAGGAAACCCAGCAGTGGGGACTGGCCTGCCAGCTGCCAGTGGGGCCAACACTGAGAAGCGTGCCCCGCCTCCCTCAGGCTTGGCTCCAGATGGCCTGAACCCAAGAGAGCCTAGTATGTCCAGCTAAGAGATGCTGGAGAAGGGAGAGATAGGGGCTGAGTCCCCAGTACTCTGCATCCCAGGCCTCGGAGAGGGCCTATCTTTGGGGTCCCGTGACCCCGAGGCTGTCATGGACTCATACTGGGGATTACTGCTATTTGCCTCATGGACTTCCTTGGTTTCTCAGACCCATGACCAGAGCTCAGACAACTCACAGTCCACTAGTGCACATTTCTATATGTCTGGCCTTGAAATGTATGAACTTACCTGGTAATTGACACAGTTTTTTTCCTGAGAAGTTGTTCTCGGTGGTACACTTCACGATCAATGGCATCCCAGAATCAAGGAATCAAAAATCAGTCCCTTCCAAATCTGGCTGGTCCTCAGAGTGCCCTTAGGAGCGCCTAAAAAACTCACATCCCCAAACCCCACTACCAGGTTTCCATCAGGGGCAAACTGGAGTCCAGATCTCCCCACAGGATTAACAAGAAAAGCTGAGGACCTCAGTGTATTCTGGGCCCTGTGTAAGAAGGTTCCACCACCTTGTCACTTAACCCTAAAGCAGTCCTACAAGGATAGTGTCACTATTCCCATCTTTATGAACAGGAAACTGAGGCCCAAGGGGGTCGTAACTTGCCAGCTCACTAGTGGTAGAGTGAGGGTTGTGAAGCCCATTTTCTTTCCATCCCATGGTGCCAGCCACACTCACACCCTTGACCAGGAGGGAGAGCTGAAAAGTGGCTTCTGAAATGATCTGATGTCCCAGCCTGGCAGCAAGAACCAGAAGCAGAGCAAAGAAGCCTCCCAAGGAGATTCAGATTCTCCCAGAGGTCTCCGCAGTGAGGCCAGGGCCCATCTAGCCAACCCACCTAGAGAGCTTCTCCTCCACAAGACAGAGGAAGGATGAGATGTGGCCCTGCCATCAAAGTGCTTCCAGGCTGGTTGGGGACAACCACAGTAAAAAACAAAAGGCACTCCTTCCAGATGCCACAAAAATGGGACTATGTGTGTGTCTACAGCTGCAGGGGAGAGAGCTTTCCAGGAGTCACAGTGCGTCCTCAGACTCCAGTCTGCCCTTTGAGAGAGCGTCTCCTGGTGTCAGGAACTACAGGCACTTTGGCTGCCTTTGGATCTTATACAACCTCTCAGCGTAGGTCTTGTTAGCCCCATTTTATAGATATCCTAGATCATGCCATTGGTAACAGTCAAGCTGGACTTGAACCTGGTCTGCCTGCCTTTGAAAGCCCACACCCCTTCATTCACACCATGTCCTCACACACACGCACTCACGGGTCTTATCTACTGTCTACATAGGCAATAATACTTTGGAGAGAGCAACAGAGAACACACCGCCAGGTGCATTCAGAGAAGCTAAACTAAATCTTCCATAATCCTCCCAGGGTATTTTATTGCTTGCCAAGAGAATGGATTTTTGTGAGCTTTATGGGGTTTGTTGTTTGTTTGTTTTTTGTTTTTTAATGAGAAATCTGGTTAAAACCTAAAGCAAACAAGTTGTAACATGCGAGATTTATTCTGTACCTGGCAAGCAGCTTCATTCAGAAAAGAGATTGCACTGAAAGGGCGTTTTGACTCAGTACTGGCCCCACCCCAGGACGCCTGCTTTTTGGCATTGGGTTAGGCCACAACAGGGAACAGAAAGGTTAATAAATGCCAGTCAGCCAAGGACTGTATGAGGCCTCCAAATGCACCAGGCACTTCCCTTCATTCATCTAACAGATGTGCGCCCCAACACCTACAGATCAGGCCCCAGGCTGAGAGATGATATGAGTTAAATAATGTTAAGAAAACTATAACAAAACGAAGATGTAGGACCAGGGCTATGAAGATTAAGGAAGATTTTCTTTCACATGTAGATGAGGGGGAGAGACATCCCCACAGAGAGCATAAGAGCAATGTGAGGCAAGCTGCTGGGCACAGGGCAGTGGGGACAGTCACATGGCTGGAGTGAAATTGGGGGTGGGTTGAGGGTCATACTTGGGGAATGAGTCCTAGATTGATAATCTGTCATCTTGGGTTTTTTTTTTTTTTAATTCATGCTCGCGCACAGACTGATGTATTTCAGAATCTGGCTTAATTGATATTTTAATTATATGCTTATACCCTGCAACATTTTCAAATGAGAGCAGGTACATGAAATGAGGTAATGCAAGAGAAGGCACTCAGAGAGCTGTGAAGTGTTAGCCTGCTGTTGCGAGGGTTGTTTGCATTGTTCTAAGACTCCTGAGGCAGGTCCCTTGGTTCCTTCTGTAGGATTGACTGAGACCCTGCTAGATGCGCAGCGGAGGCCAAGGAGCTGGGAGGGCCAATGGGGCTGGGGGTAGTGAAGGGGGACACACACAGAGCTTCCCCAAACACTCTCCTTGGTGCCACCCACCTTGACAAAGAGAATATGCTAATGTCAGTCCTTACCCCAGTAAGGAGGCGCTGAGACCAGACAGACACTGGTCTCGGCCTGGGGCCCTGGAGCTGCTCTAACCCTCTCATCTGCAGCACCCAGAGATAATGGTGATGCCCCACAGTGTGCTTGGCAGAAACTCTCCCCTCATTCATATGAACCTGCTTCCCAGGGCAAGATGGTGCAGGAGCTGCACGGAGCCCAAAGGAGAGAGGTACAAACCCTCCCAGAACTCTGAGTTCTGATCCGGGCTCTGCTCCTGGCCTTGGCTGTGTCAGTGAACAGTACTTCACAGACTTGACTTCCTCCCCTGCCAAATAAAAAAGACTGTCAAGGAAACCCCAGATCCCAGCTTACCCCACAGTCAATACCAAATGCTGGATGCTTTTATTCACTTAGTGAATACAGATTGGCAATCTATTATCTGTAGGCAATGCACAGTGCACTAGGCTCTAAATTCTCTAAAGAATTTTCTTAAGTAAAAGATTTAAAAAATGATAATAAGACATAGCCTCTTAGAATTGATGCAGAATTCTAGCCAAGCTGAAAATATGAATATTTCATTTTTTAAAGCCGGTGGTTTACCTGGTGTATTTTGAGATACACAAACCATTACAAAGCTGTGTTGCAAATGCTGTGATAAGTCTACGTTTTAGAACAAGACTGGAGACCAAAATCCATAGCTCCTGAAGCCCATGGTATAAAATGGTATAATATTTGCATATAACCCACACACATCCTCCTGCATATTTTAAATCCTCTCTACTTATAATGCCTAATACAATGCAAACGCTATGCAAATAATTGTTGTACTGCATTGGTTTTTTTATTGCTGTTTTTTGTTTCATATTTTAAACCTATGGTTGGTTGAATCCATAGATGTGGAGCCCTCAGATATAAAAGGCTGCCCGGGCCAGGCATGGTGGTTCCGACCTATAAACCTAGCACTCTGAGAGGCAGAGAAGAGGGGATTGCTTGAGCTGAGAAGGTTGAGAGCAGCCTGAGCAAGAATGAAACCTTATCTCTACTAAAAATAGGAAAACTAGCCGGGCATAGTGGTGGGCACCCACAGTCCCAGCTACTTGGGAGGCTGAGGCAGGAGAATGGCTTGAGCCCAGGAGTTTAAGGTTGCTGTGAGTTAGGCTAAAGCTACAGATGCTAGTCTGAGCAAGAAAGTGAGCTAGTCTGTCTTGAAAAAAAATGATAATAATAATAATAATAAAGGGCTGCCTATAGTGAGTGTTCAGTAAACATTTGTTGAACTAATGGAGATCATAAGAAGAAAGTTTTGTGAAAGTGCACAGGAGAGGTGCCCAGCCAATGGGTGAGGCTGACAGCTGCAGTCTCTCACGTCCCTCTGATCCACTATGGAGGGAAACCCAGGCTGAGGGAGCAGCTAGAGAGCTGCTCAGTAGGGAGTGAGAGGCAGAGGGCAGAGGACGCAGCCCACACCGCCTCCCACAGTCAAGGGGGGGAAGAGATGCTGTGATTTCTGCGCTGCCTATGCCTGGGTGGGGGAAGATGTTTTCAGGGTTAGAGGTGGTGGTGGCAGATCCAGCCCCCACTCACACAGAAGTATTTGCAAACATGGACAGCTGGCCATGCCTGCCCGTCCAGAGGCACCTGCTTGCACCTCACTGAGTCCTGGGCTACCTCATTTGGCAGGGGCACAGCAGAATGCAGCCCTAAATTGCCTCCTACCTCTCCTTCCTACAACTTCCTGATGTAATCATACTGTCAGGCACCTGTCTGCACGCCAGAAGAATGAGTTTTCCCAAGGCCAGTTCCATCAACCCACATTTTTTCCATACAGAATTCTAGTTGTGTTCAAAAAGAGTAGTATTGCATTTTGAGATGGTGGGAGACAAACTCACAGAATTGCTTTAGGAAACAACTGGTAATGTAGGTGGCACACGGTGGGGAGAAGAGCCCTAGCTTTGAGGGGAGCTGGAGCTCGGTCTGACTCTGAGCTCAAACCACCCTAGGTCTGGAGCAACTAACAAAGCATCTCCAAGCCTCAATCTCTTGTCCAAGTGAAGCATTTGGAAAGGTGATGCAACCTCCAGCAGAGGGGACAGATCACAGAATGCTCAGGAACTGAGGGACAAGTTGTAAGCAGCAGCTTTAAAAGCCCACTGTATGACTCAGGGCCTAGTAAGAGAGCAGGTGGCACTGAAATGAGATCATTCCAGCAGAGTTTATGAAAGGGACGATGTGTGGAGGTGTGGGCAGCGTAGACGGAGACCTGGGAATAGTGCAAGACTCTGCAGCTGACAGCCTGGCACCCTCCCATCCAGGGCCCAGGTGCAGAGAGGAGTGTGTGCAGACTACTTTCTGATGGGAGCTGTGACCTTCAGTGAGGAGTCCAGCCCACAGGGAGGGTACCAAGGGAATAACTACTCCAAACTTTCTCCCCTACCCACTCCCATCTCCTGCTGGGGTGCCTCACTGGCCACACTCAGGGGGACACTGAAGGTAAGTGTCCTCTGCTGGCAGAGCAGGGTGGAAAAGGGCGAGAGGTTTATCTGTAGAGACAAGCGCAAGACGCCGGCACACAACACCCAGCAACCCACAGAGAAAGAGCCGACTTTGAATACCCCCTAAAACAAGGGCACAGAAAGTTAGATCATGACTCTCCTGACCACAGAAGATCTTCCCTGCCCTTCTGTGCCCTGCCACACCTGCAGGGGTCAGGAACTGCAGCTGTCAATCAAGCTGAGGACAGGCGAGGGCTATAGGGCAGGAAAACAGACCCCTGGCTGGGCCTCTTTCCCCATATCAGGCTGGGGAGCTCAGCAGTGTGGGCAGGCCAGGCTGCAGTGACAAACAGACCCAGGACTCCAGTGACTCCACACAGCAGAAGTTTGTTTCTTGCCCATATAACAGGACAGGGAAGTTCCAGGGTGGGGTAGTAGGGAAAGCAGCTTTGTTCCATCCACACAGTCATCAGGGACCCAGGCTGATGATCTTTAATGCAGAGCTTCTGGCAGCACCTGGAGATGGCTGCTGTCTCCACCTACTGCAGAGAGGAAATAGCGTGGAGGGGCCATGTGGGGAGGTTTTCAGGAGCAGGCCTGGAAATGAAGCACCCATCTTCTCTTCAGTCTATTGGCTGGGCCTCAGTCACATGGCCTCTTCCAACTGCAAGGGTGACAGCAGCCCAGCCGGCCAGCTGCGTGATCAGAACCTTTATTATAATGGAAAACAGGAGGGGGAGAGATGCTCAGGGCCAGTGGCCAGTGTTTGTTACAGGGAAATTTTAAGTCCTGGATTTTGCTGCTACACAGAATGGGCCTTTAAATTACCAGAAGCATTTGTCTTGCAATTAAAAGTTATAAGATCACTTTTATTATCTGACAGTGGTAGAAAGGGTCAAGAGGTCTGCCCTCGATTTTACCAAAGAAACAGAAAAGTACTAGCTGGAGGGGTCTGAACAGGCTTGAAGAACAGTTGGAACAGCGGTTTGAATGTTGTTTGTTTATAACGTAGGGATTCCCACTTTCTCAATATGCCAGTTGTTCTGTGATCCGAATATGGGTTAGATTTCCTTCTCTCTCTAATTCTCTGAGAGACATCTTCTCAACTTCTTATAACAAATGTTACTTTCAAATGCAGAAAAACAAAGTATTAAAAAAAATGGGGGGCTGAGCATCTGTACCTCAGTGGTTAGGGGGCCCACCACATGTTCCAGGGCTGGTGGGTTCAAACTCGACCCAGGCCTGCAAAAAAAAAAAGGAAAAAAAATAGCCAGGCATTGTGGTGGGCACCTGTAGTCCCAGCTGAAGCAAGAGAATCACCTAAGTCCAAAAGTTTGAGGTTGCTCTGAGCTATGACAGCACAGTATTCAACCAGGGGTGAGAAAATGAGACTCTGTCTCGATAAACAAACAAAAAGTCTGAAGTCAATTAAATTCCCTAATATTCCACTTTTGATTGTAATTCGTTCTTCATTGACCACTGGTATCCCCTACTTTTAAAAGCCATATATAAAATCATTTCAGATACATTTATTTTCCTCTGTTTCTAACCAAGCCTCTCAGGCTCAAACTGCACAATCCCCTTAGACTCCTCCTCACTCTCCCCAGGGCCCAGGGATGAACACGACCTTGAGTCAGTGCTGCCAGCCAGATGGGGCAGGGGCTGGGGGCAGCAGAGCAGAGGACGCAGGCTACATCAAAGCCTGTCCACATGCAGCCGTCACAGGCAGGTGCTCATGAAAAACAGAAAGGCTTCAGTGGCAAATTACAGAGCGCTCTGGGTCAGCATCCAGGTAAAATGGTGAAGAAGTCTTTCCGGGATGATGGGGCTCATGGGTGGCCTCCTGGAACCAAGTGCAGGGGACAGCATTTCCAACTGTGCATGGCTTAATCCTGCTGAAGCCAGAAGCGAACCTCCCCTCCCCTCACAGACCACTTCCCCATCCCCCTGCACTATTATTGCCATCTGCTTTGATGCCCAGTTATGAATAGTGGAGTCAGGAGTTGAACCCGAGCCACCGACACCCTGAGATTGAAACCACTCCAGGTGAAACAGCACCCCCACCACCTGTTGACAAAATGATGCGTGTACAGGGCTTCCCCTGGCTATGTGAGTTTTCCAGGGCTGCCCTAACAACCCACTACAGACTGGGCAGCTTAAACAACAGAAATCTGCTGTGTCACACTTCTGAAGTCAGGAGATCCAAGATCGAGGTGTCCACAGGTCAGTTCCTTCAGAAGCTGTGAGGGAAGGCTCGGCTCTGGACCTCTGCCCTTGGCTTGTAGATTGCTGTCTTCCCCCTGATTTCATGTAGTCCTCCCTCTGGGCATGCCTGTGTCCTCATCTCCCCTCCTAATAAGGACCCATTGGATTAGGGGTCCCTAATGACCTCGGTTTACCTGAATCACATCTGGACAGACCCTGCTTCAGAATGCAGTCACATTCTGAGGTACTGGGGGCTCGACACATGAGCATGGGGAGACACATTCAGCTCATAACACTAGATAATTGGGCATATCTATTATGATGATCCTGGAACTTGAGGACCCCCAAAACCTCAACCTCTTACTCATTTTTCCATCCATCTTTATGCCCCTGAACCCCATACCAATCAAACTCTTTCAGCCACTGTTAAGCAAAACATCATGAACTTTCCGTCCCCCAGGCTTTCCTTGCCCTGGGATGACACAGAGCCTACAATCCACCTTGTGGGGATGCACACACCAGATGCTCCTGGCAGCAGAACTCAGCTCCAGCCCCACCAGTCCTGGACCACTCTTTCCACCCCAGCCATTTGAAAGGAAGAAGGAAGCTGACAGCCGTGTCTGGTGTTTCCACCTGCCCCGTGTTATTCTGTTCTGTGGACTCTTCCAGGTTAGTAAGCAGTTTAGCCTGGTTATAGACCATGTTCAAGGTCACCCCACAAGTGAAGATGGGACTGTGGTCTTAACACAATGGTCTCCCCTCCTGAATTCCTGTAGCAAGCCTGGCCTCAAGGCTTCAAACAGGAGTGAAGCTCGCACTGCCCTGATTCCAACTCTTCATTGTCACCTGCAGCGTTTAGGTTGACCATTTATTTAAGTCTTTATTATCGATTTCCTATTCACATGTCTTCTCTTTCTAAGTGTATCTTCAGCATCTTGAGAGAGGAATGGGCTTTTTCACTTGTACCAATCCCTTCACAGCCACCAGCAGGACTCATCAGGGTTGCCTGATGTTGCTTTGGGGCTGGAGCCAGCATCGGGGTTATTTTCTGAAACCTAAAAGACACACCCACACTTCCAGAGAGGTGCACAGGTTCCCCAGAGGGTTGGGCCAGCTGGACAAATGGGCCTCTGCCCCTCCCAGCACAGTGGCTTCATGAACTAATTGACTCTGGAGACAGATGTTCAGCCACCTCCTCCCAGCTAGACATCACCCTGGCATATATGTTCCTGCCCCTTGCCCCCTGCCCCTCCTTTTCCATTCCTTATCTCTCCTCTTCCGAGCACCTCGGGGCAGCCTAATGCTAACCTCTGCTTCTCGGTGGTTACCATAGGCCAGGCACCATTCTAAGCCCTTTATAGCTGTTACTGTGGCACTGAACAAGAACCACCCAGGAAATGGTGTCATAAAGGTATTTTTACTCAGAGTCTCAGAGTCCATTATACCACCTCGGTGCGCACAGCCTTCCTTGGATAAAAACCCAAACAGTCTACATGGCTCTTCTGGCCACTCTGAAGTAATAAAAACATTTATAGTCACTTTAAAATGCAAACAGCCTTAAGTCAGATACAATGCTCTGATTCATGCAATAACTAAAACTTGAAACTTGACTTAAAAGTGAAATGTTCTGCCCTGTCCAGTTGGGCTTTGCAGCCCAGGGGTTCTTTGCACCAGGTACGACCCTAGTTAGTGAACAAAGAGGCATGCAGATGGGGCCTGTGGTGGCTGCAGAGGGGACAGCTCAAACCTCCTTCAGGAGCAGAACTGACAGCCAGCTGCCACCCTTGGGATCTGCCCACGTTTGTAGCAAAGCCACGGCTCCCAGGGATGCCCCCAGCCAAAGGCTGGGCATGGCAGGGGCACTAGAACCAGGCCGTTCCTCCTACCAGGATACCCATATGATGACAGCTGTGGCTGGGGACCAGGCTCCACGTTGTGCTGCTGTCTGAGATTCTTCCTACCAATCCTCCACCCTTTCCTCTCCTGAATCATGGTCCAAAGCCTGTCTCTGCCTAATCTCACTTCATTCCCTTTACTTTTCACAGGTATTCCCCCTAATAAATCTCTGTTCCTCTGGGACCTGGACTGATATGCAGCCTTCTTTATTCTGCCTGGAGTTTTCACTCCCCACCCCCAGCCACAGGGGCCAGCAGCAATCGGGGGAGCAGGTGCTGTCAGCTTCTCCTGTGCTCTCAGCTCCTCCCAGTCGCCTGGCTGCTCCTCTGCTGCCCACCGACTGCTCCTGACTCAGGAGAGCTTCTCACCCCCAGGACCTGCAGGGGCTTTAATGCTGGCAGTTTTTCTTATGTGGCACCTTCACAGGCTCCCCAAAGTGGGCAGTGCCTTCTCTTCTGCTGATCCTCCCGAGGTTCCCCCTTAACCTCAGGGCATGAGGCAGGGCTCTCAGAGAAGCAGAATCTAGGAGGGAGGGAGATAGATAGATAGATAGATGACTGATAGACAGATAGGCAGATAGATAATAAGCAAGAGGGCCACCAGATATGGAGGCTGAGAAGTCTCAAGACTAGGAGCCAGCAAGCTAGAGACCCAGTAGAGCTGCCAGTGTCCTTTCAGTCTGAAAGCCAGCAGGATAAAGACCAAAGGGGCTGATGTTTTCATTTCAATTGTGTAAAAGACTCATGTCCCAGCTCAAAGCAGTCAGGACAAAGGGCTCCCTTCCTCAGCCTCACTGTTCGATGCTGACCTTCACCTGATTGGATGAGGCCCACCTGCATTAGGCAGGGCAACCTGCTTTACTCAGTCTGCTGACTCAGAGGTCACTCTCACCCGGAAACGCCATCACAGACCACCCAGAATAACATGTAACAAAACATCTGGCTGGGGCTCAGTGAAGTGGACATAGAAATTAACCACCACATCCAGCTATTGTCACCCAGAGAGACACCCCCAGTGCCTTGGTGCTAGTGCTAGGGGTCCCCTCTTTGCAGGATCCCTCACCTCCAACATGAGTCTCACATCTAGCCCAGGGGCTGTGTGCCTCAGACAGCTATGGGAGGACAACGTGGCCACTCAGGGTGCCACCCTCTAGTCTGCGGCCCGGGGCATGAGCCAAGCCAACTCCTCCATGTTTCTAGTGGTGGGGGCCCTTTCCCCTGAGTGATCATCACCTCTCCCCACTCCCCCTGGGAACAGAGGAGGGTGTAGGAGGACCCCCACTTGTCCACAACTCTCTCAGGAAGGAACTTCTCAATCTCTATCAATGCTTCTGTCCCCTCACTGTGACGAGGGGCTCCAATGAGCTGGCTGCTGTGTCCTGCTCTGTAGTCTGGGTGTGGGATACCTCCTCCTTGGCTCTCACACTCCACTCTATCTTGGGGGCCCTCTCTTTCCAAGATCCCTCCCCACTAACTCTCACCAAGAAACACCCAGTAGGGCCACAGCAGAAACGTTTCAAACACCCTGTTACATAGGCATTTACTCACGCAAGCATCACGAGAACCTCGTAAGGTGGGTGTCATCATTATCCCCACTTCACAGATAAAGAAACAGGTAGGTACAGGCAAGATAGACAATTTATTCAGTGTCACACAGCTATTAAATGGTAGGGCCGGGCTTTGAACCCCAAAGGTCTGCTCCCTCACCTGTGCTTTAGTTACAAAAGTTATAGGGAGGAAGAAAGGGCAGTAGCTGTGCAGAATTATTTCCTCTCCCACAGGACAGGGTTTGCCTGAGTGAAACCACAACTCTGGGTCGTTCACGTAGACACAGCAGTGCTGTCTAGCAAGTTCAAGTGACACTCCATTCTGCCGCCCTTCCTCTCCTCTCCCCTGAGAGCCTCAGTTTCCTCATCTACAATGTGGGGATAATATAAGATGAACCTCACTAGGTCATTGTGAGAATTTGCTATAATAAACACAAGGTGTGGTGGCACATGTTATATGGAAATCACTGATTCTAGGATTAGAAGACTAGCGAGTCAAAGCTCAGCTCCAATGTTTACAAGCTGCGTCACCGTGGGTGAGATGCCCTCCCTCACTAAGCCTCAGTTTCCTCACCTGAAAAATGGACACAATGATAATACCTACATCACAGGGTGGTTATGAGACTTGGCAAAGGGCTTGAAAAGTCCTGGGTAACAAGAATCTGAGAAAAAAAGCAACATTTACTGCTGCTACAGCTACTAATTCATGTGACATTTGTTGAGCTCTTTCCATGACATCAGTGCTGTGCTGGTCTTGCATAACGAAATGAAACTGGCTCTCCCCTGCTAGGAGCCCCTTGCCTGGTGAGGGAGGGAGGTGGATGGGTGGACAGACCAGGCAAGGGGAACATCGGGCTGGGGAGCAGAGGGGAATCCCCCATGACCTCGCCTTCCCCAGACTTGGCTTTGGCTTTCCCAGACCATGCCACAGGATGAGAAGTAGTCCTCTCACTTGGACAGCTCAGATTCCCCCTTGGCACCCAGAGTCTCCAAATTAGGCTGCTGTGACAAGAAGTGGCACAATCAGGAAATGGCCATGTCTGTGGCTTCCTGAAATACCTACTCTTTAAGAGTAAATCTCATGAACCATGAATGCTACAGGTGATGGCCCAGAGTTAGCATATGTACCCCAAACAAGTTAACCAAGCTTATAATGGGCTCCTCACACACCCCTGGAGGCTGCCTGAGAAGATGGGGCCCTTCCCTGGACTCAAACCACGCCCCATCCCTAGACTCAATGCTGGGCTGGACTCAGAGGAGCTGGCTACCATGTTTGCACCACGAGCGCCCCCGGGCACTCCTCTCTCACCAAAGCCACTGCTGAATACCAGGCCAGACCTTCTGAGGAATAAGTAAAGCTCCATGGGGCTGGTGCCCAAGGACCCTGGGCCTATCATGGAGACAGTGACCTTCACAGTGTGAAAGCCACAGACCCACTGGGGCCTGCCACCTCATTCTCAGCTGCACTCTTCACCCCACACCTTCCAGGCCCAGGCTCGGCCATGTGTCTGGCATCTTTTCTCCCTCTGCTTCCTCATTGCCCTGCCTTCATTCCACTCCTGGATGGGCTGGACTAGGGCAAGAAGTTCCTCCCTGCCACCCTCCCCCAGCGTATCCCTCCCAGCACCTAGGTCAGGGGATACTTATCTCTAACCAGGCCACCCCCTTCTCAGAATCTTCCCCAGCTCCCCACTGCCCAGGAGAGGGACAGACTGGTGGCCTCATTACAGATATTATGTGCAGACAGGTTTTGTTTGACCCACATAGTATCTTCAAAATTTTCGAACGAGTATTTTAAAATCAGGAGTTGCACATAAAAATTCAGATTTATGGCTTGTCTTAAACACCAGATCTGTCAAGGGTTCACCAATTTACCTGGCAGCCATCAGATGGAGCTGGGTCCCAGCAGTGGTCTACTCCACCAGCTACACTGAATCCCTTATGCCGTGGCCCTACACAAGGGAGTTTGAGAGCCCAGCCAAGAGACTCAAGTCTAGACTCTTTGGCCTCCTTTCCTTAATCCTGCCTGAAGCTTTCCTTGTAACCTCATCTATCACTACAGACAAAAGTGAACATAGGACATATCTTCCAAACTGGAATGCTTCTGAAAGTAAAAAAGGACACTTAAAATAATTAGCAGGTGTTCATCAATACACAACAGGCATAAACTGAGACCTTTCTGCCAAACCTGGGCATAGGGTCACACAAACTACTGGCCCTAATTTAGGCACCACATACCCCAGACTCCAACTAAGCCACATGGCTCAAGTTTCCTAAACGTGGCCTCTTTCAGCCAGGTTGTTACTACTTCCAGAAATACCTTTCCTTCCCCTCTCTCCCTGCCAAGATCCAATCAGCTCTTCAAACCCAGATCAATTGTCCCTAATCCTCAGAGAAATGCAAATCAAAACCACACCAAGATATCACCTAACCCCAATGAAAATAGGCCCACATCACAAAGTCCCAAAGCTGCAGATGCTGGCAAAGATGCAGAGAGAAGGGAACGCTTTTACACTGTTGGTGGGACCGCAAACTAATATAACCGCTTTGGAAAGAAGTGGAGAATCCTCAAAGAACTTAAAATAGATCATCCGTTTAATCCCACAATCCCATTACTAGGCATCTACCCAGAAAAAAAAAATTATTTCATCATAAGGACATTTGCACTAGATTGTTTATAGCAGCTCAATTTACAATCACCAAGATGTGGAAACAACATAAATGCCCAGGAATAGATTACAAAGCTGTGGTATATGTATGCCATGGAATGCTCTTCAGCTATCAAAAAGGATGGAGACTTCACATCTTCTGTATTAACCTGGATGGAATTGAAGCACATTCTTCTTAGTAAAGTATCACAAGAATGGAAAAGCAAATATCCAAAGTACTCGATACTAATATGAAGCCAGTAGATGATTGAATACGTGCCCACACAAGACAAAAACTCAAATCAATTTGAAGTGGGGGTGAGAGAATGAAGGAGAGGAGAGGGGAGGAGGGGAGGGAATGGATGTGCTCCCACTTAATGGGCACAATGTTAGGGCTCAAGGCACACCTCTTGGGTGCGGGATACAACTAAAGGAAGGACTCCACCTAACAAATACAAACATGATAACCTAGTCGTCTGTACCACACATTAACCTGAAATTTAAAAAAAAAGCCCAGATTGAATGTGACTGCTTCTTTGAAGCATTCCCATGTTTCCTAGCTGGAATCCCATTCACCTCTTCTGAATTTGTAAATTGGCTATTACCCTTCTCGGGTTCTTGAATTGGAATCATGTCACTTACTCAGTCAACAAACATTATGACACTCTGGGGATACAGTGGGGAACCAAGCCAAAGCTCCTCCCTCGTCCAGCATGTATTTGACCGTGCAAGTCAGTCTTGCTCAGCGGCACATTAACTTCTCAAGGACAGGAATTGCGTGTGGAAGGTCCGGTGCTTTGAGAACAACAGATGATCATTTGCAGATTAAATTGTAATAGCATCTCTGTGTCTAACCCTCCTCATCTGCCACAGGGGAATACTACCCACCCTCCTCTCTTACTGCACAGCTCTGAGGACTCATGAGTTGCAAAGGAATGGTGCTTCCTAAAACTAAAAACATTGTAGCCTGTAGAGTTCTAAAAACAGCAGCTACTGATTAATGCAAAGTGCGGTCAGCACTTCCCAGGCTACTGCCTCTTAAAATTTCTAACTCTCGGAGATGGGTATTATCATTCCTTTTTAGTAGAGGAGGAAACTGAGGCTCAGAGAAGTTAATGACTCATGTGTAAGGCAGTCAGGCTCAGCCCCGGCGTGTCTGGCTCCGGACTCTGAACGCTTTCCACCATGCACTCTGAATGCGTTCCACCAAGCAGCGCTGAAAACTAACTGGATTCCAGTGTGACCCAGTTTCTCCTCTTAAGAGAAATGCATCTCAGAGAAATCTAAGTTTAGCATTTCTCCTCTCAGCAGAGACTGTTTCCCCCCTAAATGACAGTGAAGGAGGTAAACCAACGATGGCACGGAGGGACCAAGCCTTGGGCCCGCCTGGCCAGCCCTGGGCCTGAGCCTGTCTCTTCCCACCTCCAGTGTCCCATGGACATTGTCCCCTTGGCCTCTGTGGGCAGTGGGGACTTTCAGAGACTGCATCAGGCTGGTCTTGGGCTATAGCAGGCCACTGATGACACTGGAGAGGAGGGTGACACCTGCTGAGGTTCCCCACCCTGACACAGGCCAGAAACTCCATTGAGCCCAGGGGAGCAGAGAGGGTAAATGATGTGGCAGCAGGGTGTTCCCAGCCCACCTGGTGGGGCTGTGAGTGCCTCTCACCTGGGGCTACTTCTTAGTAGCCGTCTGTGGGGCCTTTACTCTTGCCAGGAAGGAGCACAAATTGGGTCTGAAAGCCGCCCGAGCATGATCCCGGGATTCCCTGTCTGTGAGACTGTGCTACTCATGTCAATGAACAGCTAACTCCCTGCGATGTCTGCTGGCTTCTATAATTACTTGGGGAAAATGTCATGTTTGCCACTGTGCTATTAGTGTAGCACACAGGCTAAGATACAAACAACTCCATACCAGTATAAATATTTTTAATGGCGCTGTTCCAACTCTCTGGTGCGTGTGCTTCCAGATGATCACACAGGAGAAAATCAAAGAGAGGGATCCTCTGTTCCACAGTGCAGCCATGAGGAGGCTACATCTGAAGACAGGCAGCGCCAATCTGCTGTAAAATTCGATCTGATCCCTGCACTGGAAACCATATCTATTCTCTCTTGCTTGAGATCTGAATGCTATCTTAACTAATGATGGAACAAAGGCTAGATGTTTAAGCAGTCTTCACAGAAACCTTTAGCAGAAGTATGATAGGGACTGGGAAAGGGAAGAATCAGGCTGACTTTGGGCAAGACAGTGACCCACCGTAGACCTTGGTTGTAAATCCCATCTGTAAAACAGGGATAAGATAGCAACTGGCCAAAGTGAGGTTAGCTTTTTTGTACTTTCTTCAAGCTCCAAAATATATGAGGCATCAGAGGCCTGTGATTTGATGCCAAAATAATATGCCCTGTGGCTCCTGCTGACTCTAGGAGAGGGGACAGGCTGCCCTGACATTTACAAGGCCCAGGGCCAATGGCCAGGGCAAGATTACAAATGGAAGCCCATGTATTATATGTCATATTATTTAGAAGTTATAAATTGAGCTAATGAACTATGAAATAAAATATGCTTTGCTCTTCTACCTTAACAAACAGGACTTCAAAATGACCCAGAAGGCCAGGAGAGACGTTTGAATTCTTGAACTCCTTACAGCTCCACCCCTCAGCATGGTAGCAGGCAGAGCTGGCCTCAGCCTCCCCCTCTCCCTCTCACTGCCATCTCTAATTCACATGGCAAAGGCAATGTGACCAGATGTTCCACTTTTGGCAGGACAGCCCCAATTTTTAACAATTTGTCCCACGTTCCACAGTGTTCTAAAAAAGTCCCGATTTTTTGAAAGAATGTACGACAAGCTAGGGAACGGCGGGAGAACAGAAAGGGAATATACGGTTTTCAACTGCCATGTGGCTATTATGCCAGGATATGAGTTTTATATTATTTTTGTTAATTTTATAATGTTAAACTTTAATAATAACAAATAATTGTTGAGAACTGATTATCAAAGTTCGCATTGTTGATCAGTTGTTAGAATTCGAGGAGAAATATGCATAATATACATAATTTTTTTAACGCATTATATTTGTAAATTGTACTTATGTTTAAATTAAAAATATATATATATTACAATACTATTTTTGCATTCTGTGAAAATTTTTGTTGCTCCACAGAGACCAAATTTTTAATTAAGAAACCACCCCTCCTCCCTCCGGTCAATGGTGTCCCGCTTTACCAATGTTAAAATCTGGTCACTTTAGGCAAAGGGGACTTGCACACATTGCACACGTGTTCATGAGCAATGTGGCCTGCCTGCCCAGGGTCTGAACACACACACACACACACACACGTACCCACACACACACTCAACCACCATGGATCCAGAGGTGTGTACGCCAGCAGCCTTGAGGCCTGATAATAAACTTGAGCTAGAAATCCCAGGGTGGTTATTGGTTCCACCAACTCCTCACCCTGTAAGGAAACACAGACCCAGGAGAGGCCAGAGTTGGGCTAGGGACAAGCACCCTTCTTGACTGGGACTAGGGGCAGCTCCAGAGGTGGAGCAAATGATGTGCCATTGGCAATGGGCTAATTTCCTTAATATATAAAGAACTCCTTCCAATCAGAGAGAAACACTCAACTCCACTACAAAAAATAAAGAGACTCCATTGAAAAGAATATGAATAGCTCTGAAAAATGAAAAGGTTAGAAGTTTGGTAACACGTTTTGTTGATGAGGGTGTAAGAAGCAGACCCTCTCATCCCACTGCAGGTGGGAGTGAAGGCGGTGAGAGCTCTTGGAAGCACAATTTGGCAGCTGCTATAAACATTACAAATGTCTATACGCTTTGACCCAGCAATTCCACGTCTAGTTATGGAACCTCAAGAAACATTTCAACAAGAAAGAATATTTATTGCGGTACTTTATAATAGCAAAATATTGGAAGCGATCCAAAATTCTACCAATGCAGAACTGGTTAACTTGGCAATGTCCTCTCATGCAATTGAATGGCCTAGAACAGATCTACAGGGTCCATACAAGGAATGACCTCCACCATTAAGTTACTAACCGATAAAGAAACGTGCCCAGAACAGTGGTTTCCTGCTTAGATTTGTGTGAAAGGAGAAATCCATATACACTTATGCTCAATGTGCAAAGACCCTCTGGAAGGACAACATCTAAGGAGAGGATCTGCCCAGCTGGGGAGATCTGTGGGCAGGAGACTTACTCCGTACTGTGTTGCTTTTGTGCCTTTTAAATCTTGCACCATGTGTATGTTTTACAAAATATTCATGTAATAAAAACGGAAAAACTTAGCTCAGCACTCTGTCCCTTTCTTAATGGTACTTATCCTTTCTCCTTTCTATTAACATGAGTCATACACAGTTTTTGTCATCTATATTTTACAGTTGGTGAGGGCAGAATTCATGTCAAATAATAACTAACATTTTTGAGCATTTATTATATGCCAAGCCCCGTTCTCAATACCTCATCTGCTCTATCTCACTTAGTTCTCTATAGTGACCTCTGATGGTAGAGACTGTTATTACCCCATTTTATAGTTGAGGAACCTCAGACTCAGGCAGGGCAATAGTTAAGTTGGCTGTGTGCTGGGGAAGGTGATTCTAAGACTATTATTTACCTCTAGTGCTGGATGACTTCAAGACCACCTTAAACACTCTGCAGAGAACTCATTCTTTGTATCCCCTCCCCGACAGACACAAGAACAGTATCTGAAATCAATAAATCCTTGTTCAATGGATGAGTGAGTGAGCGGGTGAATAAATGATGAACCTCCCTCATCAGCAGTCACCCTGCATGTTGTGCTCCTACGTCGTGAGAATGCTGTCCCTAGATTTGAGGAGAGGTAAAGAAAAATGGGCCTCCTTTTAAGTAGCCATAGGTTTCCATTCCCTGCACTGCCTAGAGGGAAATCCAGGGAAGGAATTTACCAGCTAAGGAAGATGAAGGGGTTCATGGTTTCACACAAGAGAGGATATTTTTTAAGCACAGGTGCTAGGACTTAGACCAGAGCCTGAGGGCTAATTCTGTCACTTCTGCACAAAGCATAGCTCATTTCTCAAAGCTCTGAAATGTCAGAGAACCAACTGCACAGTCCCTGGACATACAGAGCCCCAGGGTCCCTTCCAATAGCAGGTCAGCCTGCACTTGGTCATCCTGCAGTCTGAGGGCTGCGCAACAGTGAACCCCACATTGGACCACACTGTTTGAGCAAAGAAAGAAAGGTTGCTGGCACCTCCTCCTCTCAAAAATAGCTGATGTATTCACGTATCTGTTTGCTTTCCATATAAAACAAAGCCTACTTCAGGCTTCCCAAGCCCATGTTCCTTGCACACAATTCTGTCTCCTCATCTTGCATGATTTATATGGGGCTTAAATAATAAATTGCATAGATGCTGTAGAATTTATAGTGCTCCAAGTAGGTCATTAAATAAATCACTGTATAATTTATATAAATGAACCTAAATCATGCAGTAGGAGGATTTCATTAGAAAATCAATCCTGTGAGTGGATAAACATGAGGACTGGCAGGAACACAGTTGCTTTTGAAAAGTCCCTCTGTCTGTGAGCACAAATAAAGGTGCTCAGTGCAGGAAGCATTCTGCTCCCACTTCCTGCTCAGCACGGATGCTCCCACGGAGCTGGGCTCAGGCTGCCTCCAACAAGACTTGCCTCCACCTCTGAGTCTCCAGGCTTTTCTACCAGAAGCCAACACAACTACAAGGACTCAAAGCCAGCCAGCCTCTTCCCATCTGCATAGCAGATCCTAGGATAAAAGATTAGGCTTGGTGCATTCTGCATAAGGGAACCCAGAGGGTGCTCCCACCAACCCCAAGCCCCGTCTCAGCTTGAACACAGGCCAAGAAAGAAGGCTTTGGTTGGCAGAACTGTTCACCTTGCCGTGGGCAGATGTCTACTTGGTGCAACTGCCTGAGAGCTGGCGAGTGCTCTGGCCTCTCACGTACAATCTGTTCCAACCACTATCAGGAGCCCAATCTTAAGGGGACATAAAGGGCAGATTGACCCAAGGGGCAGGTCCAATTAGGGTAGCTTAAACCCCTCAATTCCAGTCCAGCCTCACTCCAGGACAGGAGAGTCCCAGGATTTCCACACTGGCCAGGAAAGGTTTGTTGTTAGCAGCAGCCTGAGGCAGCTCTGCCAGCCTGGGTGGGTGGGTGGCCTGCAGTTAGCTGTTGAAGGCACAGGCCTTTCAGGAGAAGGGAGCTTCAGGCAAGAGGAGGTCCTGTATTTTTAAAATCATTGCTTGAGACAGATCAGCGAGATTGAATTAAACAAGAGACAAGCTGAACAAAGTGCTCTGACAAGCTCCCCTAGAGACACTCCTGCCTCTGCCAGGCTCCCCTGAATCCTTTGGGGAGTTTGGCCACAAGGAAGCTGAAAAAGTCATGAGGTGACCGAACAGCATTTTTAGTCACTCCAAGGATGTGAGTTTAAAGACACCGAGCCCCCCAACACCTGAAAGCCCCAATTTCTTGGGTTGTACACTCTGAAGTACCGCAGGTCTGGGGCTCCTGATAGGGGTGGCAGCTGGGGACAGGGCCCAGGAGGGCCAGTGAGAACCACAAACCTGCCTACCCCACAGCATGGGGACATGGCCCATGCCCTTCTCACCCTCTGCTCCTGTGGGGTCACTGTGCCCAAACACTTAGGGGGGACAGTGTCCTTAGTCTTCACTGAGAGCTTTGGTGAATGATGCCTAAGACACAAAAACTGAACCCCTGAGGCTGAGACACCTTTAAATCTCCTGGGCGTTGCTCCATCTCCTGGTGATAGTGAGCTGAGGCCAACAGCGGAGAAAAAATCCATCGTCCTTCACCAAATTTCCCCACTAGACCATTGCCTTAGTCCCCTCAGGCCTCGGTAACAAAATGCCATAAACTGGGTGGCTGTGATTCATTCCTCACAGCTCTAGGGCCGGGGAAGTCGCGATCAAGGCACAGATTTGCCTGCTGAGGGCTCACTTCTGGGTCACACGTAGCACCTTCTCCATGTGTCCTCACATGGTGAAAGGGATGAGGCTGTTCTCTAGGGCCTCTTTTCTAAGGGCACTAGTCCCACTCATGACCTAACACCTCCCAAAGGCTCCATCTCCAACTACCACCACACTGCTGGTTGGGTTTTAACTTATAAATTTATGGGGGAACATAAACATTCAAACTGTAGCCACTATCAAGATCACCAAGGGGGTAGTGGCCAAGGGAACCAGCATCCTATAATTCCAAGATCTCTTTTAGGGTCACAGCTGAGATTTTTCCTGTTTTGACATGTGAAAGACAAAGAAAGAAGAGAGAAGGAAGGAGGAAGGGAGAGAGAGAGAAGGAAAGAAGAGAGAGAGAAGGAAGGAGGAAGGGAGAGAGAGAGAGAAGGAAAGAAGAGAGAGTGAAGGAAGGAGGAAGGGAGAGAGAGAGAAGGAAAGAAGAGAGAGTGAAGGAAGGAGGAAGGGAGAGAGAGTGAAGGAAAGAAGAGAGAGTGAAGGAAGGAGGAAGGGAGAGAGAGAGAAGGAAAGAAGAGAGAGTGAAGAAAGG
>CAUYTI010102933.1:0-15804 GCA_963575145.1 Galago senegalensis | reverse complement strand
AAATCTTTTATCCAGTGAGAATCAATTTTTGTTAATGGGGAAAGGTGGGGGTCCAGTTTCAGTCTTCTACAGGGCCACCAGCCAGTTCACCCAGCTTATTAAATAGGGAATGCTTCCCCAAATTTATGTTTTTGATAGGTTTATCAGAGATAAATGATGAAAAGTGGCTGGGTTCATCTCTTGGTTCTCTGTTCTGTTCCACAAATCTGCCTCTCTATTTTTGTGCCAGTACAATGCTGTTTTGATCACTATATTTACAGTTTAGCCTGAAGTCTGGTAACTTCTTTCACTTTTCACAGCCTTCTTATTTTTACTCTTAGCTTCTGTTTTAAGTGGATTTATGTCAAGGGGGCCTTTCTTGGTGCAATTGTCTTTGCTTCCTCCAGACAAAGAAGTATCATTTCACTCTGGATTTGTGAGTTTCTGTTCACGCTGGAGGAGGAGAAAGTGGCGGACCATGAGTCCAGATCATGCAGGGGTATTCAGCCTGTGGGGAGGTGCTGGGGTTTGGACTTGACGGACTGTGGGTCCTCATGCACTGTCAACACTCTGTAGGATCCTCTGAGCTATATAAAATCAAGAAGACCCAGTGGAAGCCTGAGGCAGTAACTGGCCGAGCCCTTAAGGGCTGACCAGTCACACAAGGCTGATCAGTGCAGGGGTCTTTACCTCAATCTGGGCCTGGACAGCACCTGCTGAGTCTTCACTCACATGACCCTTCTCTGTCTAGTGCTGCCTATAGTGGCCCCCAAACCACCCTGCGGCTGCCTGTCAACCGCAGTGCTGGCTTCTTCACTCCCCACCTTGTGGGGGTGTGTGTGTTAGAGTGAGTGTGTTAGTGTGTGTTTGAGTGTGTTAATTTGTGTTTGAGTGTGTTAAGTATGTTAGTGTGTTAGTGTGTGTTAGAGTGACTATTAAAGTATGTCAGTGTGTGTTAGAGTGAGTGTATTAATGTGTTAGTGTATGTTAGATTGTGTTTGAGTGTGTTAATGTGTGTTAGTGTGTGTTAATGTGTGTTTGAGTGTGTTAAGTATGTTAGTGTGTTAGAGTGACTATTAAAGTGTTAGTGTGTGTTAGAGTGAGTGTATTAACGTGTTAGTGTATGTTAGATTCTGTTTGAGTGTGTTAATGTGTGTTAGTGTGTGTTAATGTGTGTTTGAGTTAGTGTATGTTAATATGTAGTTTTCTGGTTGATGATTAAAATGCCAGATCCTGAGCCTTTTAGAGATTGTAGCCCACCAACATTTTTTAAATCCTGGTGGACTCCGGGCGGGAGCCATGCTTACACTGTGTCATTGCTGGTGCCGTTTACACGTGGAGCTATTCAGGCACGTGCACGCTTCATCTTTGTGTGCTCTCCCAGAAGGGACAGAGCTGTCGGTAGAATTAAAACTGGTGACACTTGGGAATCATCACGCTCCCTGTTTAGGGATTTGAGGTTGATCAGATTTTCTGTCTCTCAGCTTGTCCAGTTGGTAAGAATTTAGTTGGTAAGTGGTTTAGGAGACAGAGAGAGTTGGGTTATTGTCTCTCACCGAAATCCTTTCAGACCCTTTCTTCAGGAGCCCCACACCGCATGAGTATTGTAAGCGCCAGGATCCTCAGGGTTAGGAAAGCGTTTGTACAGAGAAGTGATTGCCTGGCTCTCCAGGAGGTGATTATTAAGTAAACACTTGATTCCCAATATTGCTTCTATTGGGGGCGTGACAAAGTGTAAAACCTTCACCTGTCTGCTGTGCAGGGAGGTAAGTCGTGTGCTAGGAACCAGAGAGTACCAAATGCTGAGGAAGGACAGAGATCAACCTTAGGAGGTTTAATTTTTTAGAAATCTCTGTCCTCAAGGAATTTTAATATGCCCAAACAAGTACAAAGATACCAACTCAAGAACCATTCCCGACACACACCAAGCAACACGTAACTGGAAGAAGCAGTTCTTTACAGCATGTCTCCAGGTCCTGGGAAACTCTGATGTCTAAGATGTTTCTGTGTCCAGGATATATAATCAGACACTATAGAGTGTTAGGGCTTCCAAACACACATGCATCATATTGTTTAATCCTCTCGTTGTGCAGATGAAAAGCGTCTTGAGTGGTTAGGTAAGCTGCCCAAGGTCCTGCAGTTACTGGGGTTTGTGGGAACTAGTCAGCAGGTCTAGTTTTGGTAAGACACCTCTTTGTGCATCACCAGCTTTGGCTTTCTAAAAGAAACGGCATGCTGGCCTTTGGGATTTTTCACGGGTATGCTGAGAAAATGTGTGGTTCTGTTAGTCATAACCCCTACCGGTAAAATCCACAGGAACAAGGACAAAGCTCCTTCTACCAGGCATCCTGCCTCCATCTATGTGCTGCAGCGTGAAGTCTGAGCCTCCGCAGAGTCACTTACGGTCAGCCTCTTCACTTCTTCCTAGCTTAGCTACCTGCACACTGTTTTCTGAATGCCAGATAATTGAAACGAAAAGGAGGCACCTTTACAGGGAAGTGCTACACACACAGTGACAGTGACTCCAACTCTCAGCCCTTATTCTTCTGTCTGGTCCATGGTGAGAAATGCTCGCCACCAGGTGCCGCTCCTGGGTGAGTGTGGCTGGCCAAGGGTGTGATAGGTACAGCTCCCTGAAGTCGTGTCCCGGTCACAGGTGTGACAGGTACAGCTCCCTGAAGTCGTGTCCCGGTCACCAGTGTGACGTGTACAGCTCCCCTGAAGTCGTGTCCCGGTCACCGGTGTGACGTGTACAGCTCCCCTGAAGTCGTGTCCCGGTCACGGGTGTGAATGTGTATAGCTCCTCTGAAGTTGTGTCCCAGTCATGGGTGTGACGTGTACAGCTCCCCTGAAGTCGTGTCCCGGTCACCAGTGTGACGTGTACAGCTCCCCTGAAGTCGTGTCCCGGTCACCGGTGTGACGTGTACAGCTCCCCTGAAGTCGTGTCCCGGTCACAGGTGTGACGTGTACAGCTCCCCTGAAGTCGTGTCCCGGTCACGGGTGTGAATGTGTATAGCTCCCCTGAAGTTGTGTCCCAGTCATGGGTGTGACGTGTACAGCTCCCCTGAGGTCATGTCCTGGTCACCAGTGTGACGTGTACAGCTCCCCTGAAGTCGTGTCCCGGTCACAGGTGTGACGTGTACAGCTCCCCTGAAGTCGTGTCCCGGTCACAGGTGTGACGTGTACAGCTCCCCTGAAGTCGTGTCCCGGTCACAGGTGTGACGTGTACAGCTCCCCTGAGGTCATGTCCTGGTCACCAGTGTGACGTGTACAGCTCCCCTGAGGTCATGTCCTGGTCACCAGTGTGACGTGTACAGCTCCCCTGAGGTCATGTCCCGGTCACCAGTGTGATGTGTACAGCTCCCCTGAGGTCATGTCCCGGTCACCAGTGTGACATGTACAGCTCCCCTGAGGTCATGTCCTGGTCCCAGCAGGGCCCCCACTGTGTGGTGCTTTGTGAGACGCACAGAGAGCTCCCAAATCTGATGGGGATTCATCCCACTCCTTTTGTCACCAGCCTCCTCTGTCCACAGATTACCTAAGAAAATGGGAATTGCTGCTGATCTCAGTGGTTTATTTACTTCTAAAACTCAGAACAATAAGTATTTATATTTCAGATTACTATTGGCTCAATTTCTCTGGAGACTCCTGTTAGCACTACTAAAAATTAAGACATACTTGCTTCATTGTACTGACAAGGGTAGTATCTTTTTATCTTTATAGATTGACATTTATTTAACATTTTCCTAGCCCAAGCTAGAAAATTACAAAGGAAAACTCAAGAAACACCCTTTCCTTCTTGTGTGAGAACACATGCAGTCAGGGGAGAACCCAGTCAAGCACACTAGGGGACTTCTGAGTCGAGAACTCAGTGTCTGTAAAAGCTGGCGAGAACTCTAGTCATCTATAACTTCTATATTTTTGCTATGATGCAAAGTCTTTAGCCTCATGTTCCTAGTACTCATTACCTTAATGTTAAATTTAAAAACCATCAGCCAGGCAGTGGCTCACACCTGTAATTCAAGCACTTTGGGAGGCTGAGGCAGGAGGATCACTTGAGTCCAGGAGTTCAAGACCAGCCTGAGAAACATGGCGAGAGCCCATCTCTATTAAAAAAAAAAAAAGTCAAAAGTTTTTGCTAAATTTGACTTGTCTCTATCAAGTTTATAATTTCTCTGTAAATGCTAGAAAAGAATTAGGTTGAATTTATGTTTTCAAATACCTTTTATGTTTTTGGCATCTTAGGTTCATAGCAAAGTTGATGAGGAGTTTCTGTCCACCTCCCACACGTGTGTGCACATACACACATACGTGTGCACACACACACCCATGTTCCCTCCCCACACCCACGTCTCCCACAGGAGTGGCACGTGTGTCACACTCAAGGAACTTGGGTTGACACATCCTTGTCATCCAAAGCCTATTTTTACCTTTGGTTCACCCTTGGTGTTGTGTGTTGTACGGGTGTGGACTGGTATTTGATGCCTTCCCATATAAACTTTAGAATCAGTTGTGGTTCACAAAATAACTTCCTTCCCTCCTTCCCTTTACCCCGCCCACCCTTCCTCTCTCCCATTGCCCACATTGATTTTCAGTGGCGTCATCATAGCTCACTCTGGCACCTCAAACTCCTGGACTCAAGCAATCCTCCTGCACCTTGAGTAGCTGGGGTACAAGCAGGGCTACCAAACCCAGATTTTTCTCCTTTTGTGATATCACTGTGTTGATCAGGTGGGTTGAACTCCTGGCCTCGAGCCATCCTCCTGCCTTGGTCTCCCAAAGTGCTGGGATTACAGGAGTGTACCATCATGCCCAGCCAAATTTTTATTATTTCTTTTCTTTTGCTTACTTTGGAGTTAATTTGCTTTTCATTTCTAGTTTCTTAGAAATTAGGTTATTAATTTTAGGTCCCACTGCTATTTTAACATGCACATTCTATGTAATAGGTTTCCTTCTAAGCACAAATTCTATATATCCCACAAATTTTGGATTTATCTTTATTTTCATTTATCTCAAAATATTTTTCTAAATTTCTCCTTGAGATTTCTTCTTTGAAACGTGATATTTAGAAGGGTATTGTTTAATCTCCAATATTTTGGGACTTTGCAGTTATCTTTCTATTGCTGGTTTGTGTCTTTTGTTTTTGTTTTCATTTGTTTGTTTTTGAGACAGGATCTCACTCTGTTTCCTGGGCCAGTGGGCAGTGTTGTGATCACAGCTTGCGCAGCTGTGAGCTCCTGGCATCCAGCATCCTCCCACCGCCATCTCCCCATGTGCTGGGAGTACCTGCAGGTTGCTGACTTCTAGTGCAATCCCATTGTGGTCTGGAAGCATCACTTCCATTCTTCTAAACTCTGAAGGTGTGTTTTATGTGCTCAAATGTGATCTGTGTTGGTGTGTGCCTGGCCGCCAGCAAAGGAGCTATGCATGGAGGTGGGTTACACCCAGGCATCCCTGGCACTGCTGGTTCAGCTGTGTCCTCCTGACTCTCCAGCTGTTTGATGTGTCCATTTTTGATAGAGGAATGTGAAGTCTCCAACTATAATAGTGGGTTCACCTGTTTCTCACAAATCCATCACCACCATTTCTTGCCTGAGGTGTCTGGACACTCTGGTCAGGTGCACAGAGCTGACGGTGTCTGCTTCCTCTTGGAGATCCACTCTGTATCCTTATATGATGCCCCCTCTTTATCCCTGATAATTTTTCTTGTTTTGACACCTGCTGTCTGAAATTAATGTAGCTTCATTTTTATTTGCTGGCATGTCTTTTTCTATTTCTCTACTTTTAATCTGTATGTGCCATTAGGTCTAAAGTGGGTCACTCATACACAACATATAATTGGGGCTTGTTTTTTGATCCACTCTGACAACCTCTGTACTTAGTTGTATTTAGACTATTCATGTTTAATGAGTAGTGATGCAGCTGGATTAAGAGGTACCTTATTTTTTCCGTTTTCTATTCAGTATCCCTGTTCCTTGTCCATGTTTTTATCTTTCTTCTTTTGCCATTTTTGGATTTGAGCACTTCATATGATTCCATTTTTTCTCCTCTGTTAGCATATCAATTATACTTCTTTATAGAAAGTGCATGTACCTTTTAATAATAAAATTTCCTAATCCCTTTTCCTATCTCTTATGTTATTGCAATCATTTATTCACTTATACATCAGCATACATAACCACATGTATACACATAACGCTATATACACACACATAGCACACATAACTGTATATATACATACAGTAGCATATATACACACGTAACAGGCAAGCTGTATATATACACACATGACCACATGGATACACACACATAGCATACATTACCATATATACACACGTAACCATATATATATACACACATGACCACATGGATACACACACATAGCATACACTACCATATATACACACGTAACCATATATATATACACACATGACCACATGGATACACACACATAGCATACACTACCATATATACACACGTAACAGGCAAGCTGTATATATACACACATGACCACATGGATACACACACATAGCATACATTACCATATACACACACGTAACCATATATATATACACACATGACCACATGGATACACACACATAGCATACACTACCATATATACACATGTAACAGGCAAGCTGTATATATACACACATGACCACATGGATACACACACATAGCATACACTACCATATATACACACGTAACCATATATATATACACACATGACCACATGGATACACACACATAGCATACATTACCATATATACACACGTAACCATATCTATACACACTCATAGCCATATACGTACACACACAAACCATATATATACACACACACACACACACCGTACATAACCTTATATACATAGACACATGAGTAAGCATACATAATTGAAGGAATTATTATTATTTGGAACAAACTGTTAGGTTAAATTAAAAATTAGAAAGACAAAAGTTTTTATTACCTTCATTTATCCCTTCTCTAATGTTCTTTCTTTGATTATGTTGATCTGAATTTCCGGCCTGGATCAATTTCCTTATTTCTAACGCACTTCTTTTAACAATTAATGCAAAAAAGTAAGTCTAGTGACAACAAACGTTCTTCATGTGTGTTTCTCTGAGAAAGCATTTCTCTCTTACTTTTGAAGAATAATTTCACAGGATGCAGGATTTTAGATTGGTGGGGCTCTCGGCACTTTGAATCTTCCAGCGAGCTCCCTTCTTGCAAGGTTTCTGAGGCAAAGTCAGAGATAATTCTTATTTTGCTTCTCTGTGAGTGAGGTGTTTTCTCATCTAGCTTCTTTTAACGTTTTCTTTTTTACCTTTGATTTTCTGAGGTTTGAACATAACACCCCGTGGCGGATTTCACTCAGCATCCACCCTGCGTGGTGCTCCCCAGCTCTGAGTCTCTGCTTCAGTGCCTGGCGTTTATTTGAGGAAATTCTGTCATTATTTCTTCTGTTCCTTTATCTCTTTGTTTTTCCTGTGGTATTTTCACCATATACAGAGGGTGCCACAAAATGTATATATACTTTAAGAAAGAAAAAAAAGCTATTAAAATAGCAATACTCAGGTCATATTTAACTTGTTACAGGTGTATACTGAGTGCTACAATTTTAATGCAGTTTTTCCCTTTCTTGAAATGTACTTTTTCTGGCACCCTCTGTATATCCTATAGCTTCTGTAGTTTTCCCCAGTCCTTTCATACCCCTTCCTCTTTTTTGTCTTTGCTTTTCCGTGTCTTCTATTGACACGTCCTCTCGCTCAGAGGTTCTTCCTCGGCTTAGTCCTGCCTGCTAACGAGCCCATCAAAGGCTTTCTTCATTTCTGTTCAGACGTTTTATCTCTAATATTTCTTTCTGATTTCTTTCTTAGAATTTCCTTCTCTCTGCTTACATTATCCAGCTTTTTTTGCACATTAGAGCTTGTAGCTTTTTTTTTTTTTACTTTTTTATTGTTTGGGATTTATTGAGGGTAAAAAGAATTAGGTTGCACTGATTGTAATTTGTTAGATAACATCCCTCTTAAAATTGTGTCCTGCCTTCAAGAGGTGTGTCATTCACCATGATCCCACAACCCCGTCCCTGCTCACCTGTCCTTCTTCCCTCATTCCCCTAACCCTCCTTATATTAGCTCATCTGCTGCCTTCACATTAGAATTAAGTTCATTGGTTTCTTGTTTCTCCATTCTTGTGATGCTTTCCTAAGAAGAATGTGTTCCACCTCCATCCAGGTTAATACAAAAGACGTAAAGTCTCCATCTCTTTTAACAGGTGAATAGTATTCCATGGTATACATATACTACAGCTTGTTAATTTATTCCTTGGTTGGTGGGCATTTAGGCTGTTCCCACATTTTTTTTTTCTGAGACAGAGTCTCACTATGTTGCCCTCAGTAGAGTGCCATGTTGTCATAGCTCACAGCAACCTCAAACTTCTGGGCTTAAGGGATTCACTTGCCTTAGCCTCCCAAGTAGCTGGGACTACAGGCACCCACCACAACACCTGGCTATTTTTTTGTTGCAGTTGTCATTGTTGTTTAGCTGGCCGAGGCTGGGTTTGAACCCACCAGCCTCGGTGCATGTAGCTGGCACCGTAACCACTGTGCTACGGACGGCGAGCCTATTTCCACATTTTGCAGTTGTAAATTGAGCTACAAAAGACAGTCTAGTGCAAATGTCCTTATGATGAAAGGATTTTTTTCTTCTGAGTAGATGCCTAGTAATGGGATTGCAAATCAAATGGGAGGTCTAATCTGAGTTCTGTATTAATAGTAGTTATTTTGAATTCACAATCTGATAATTCCATGTTCTTGTCATATCTGAATCTGGTTCTCATGACTGCCATGTCTCAAACTCTGTTTTTCACTTTTTTCTGTGTCTTGTAATTTTTTGTTTCAAGCTGGACATGATGTGCTGGGAAAAAGGAACTCCAGTAAATCAGCCTGTAGTGACGGGGTGTAGGGGGAAGCATCCCGTACCCTGTGGTGAGACCTCAGCCTCTTGGAGAGTCTGATCCTCTGGTTGTGGACTCTGTAGGTGCATCCCAGGGGCTCACCCTCCCTGTCCCCTCACAGGACAGGGCTTCTACAGAGGACTGGGTTAGGGATTTCCCTTTCCTGGTCAGTCAGGCTCTGCTGAAATAGTTTCTCCTGAGGGCAGGACTCCTTAAGAAGAGCAGAGTGATGGGGGTATACTTCAAAATGGTTAGTTTCCTACTCTTCCTGCTAGAAGCATGAGGAGAAGATATTTCAGTAACAGTCGCTTTAAGAACCCTGTCAGGGTTTAGGAGATGAAACTCACTGAACTGAGGGCCCCCAGATGACTGGGTCGCCCTGGACTTTTTATCTCTGAGGTTTGTCCCCTCTGAGCCTCCAGCCAGCAGTTCATCAGTTTCAGTCCAGGGTGTCCCTGCACCCCCCCCCCGCCCCCCGCTGTGCTGGTTTTCATGGAAGTTTCTGCTCTGATAGGCTGCAGTTCTCTGCGGTACGGGTTGCCTGTCTCCCCAACTCTGGGAACAGTGGTTTTTCCTGTGACCTCACTTTGTATAGATTTTTATTTACTAGGGTAGAGTGATGACTCCCATGCTTTTGACCTCTGAAACTGGAAGCTGGAAGTCTCAGACTGAATTTGACAGTGAATGTTAAAACTTACTAGTTTGGTTTGACCTTTTGGCATATACATCTCTGAAACTACCTCCTACTGGCATTATAAAAAATAGTTTATTATAGCAACATATGGTTACTTAAAAACGTCTTGTCCTGTGCAGTACTTTGCCATGCCCAGCCCAATTCCTGGCATATAATAGTTATTTAATAAATACTATGTATTTTTACCATGATTGCTCTGTAAAACAAGCAACTAATAATAACATAGTGTTCTTACTTACAGAAAACAACATTTGAAAAGATGATCACTTTAAATGTTGATGTTGTTTATTACAGTTCAACAAAACTATCGTGTATTGCTCTCATTAATTTTAAAACTTGTAGGAACTTTCATTTTCTTAGCTTATTAACTGACAAAATTGCATTTATAACCCTAGCTTTAAAATCAACAAAAGAAAAATGTTTTGGTATACACATTTCAGTTTGGTTATCACCAACCAACAGCATAACACAGGCAGATCAGAGGGCTGAGCCGTGGGCTTCTCTGCCAGGCCATCTGGAAACAGCTGCAGACAGATATATTCTAAATTAAAATTTTATCCTTTCCTAATACAGCATCTTGGAAAGAAATGTGGAGAATCCTCAAAGAACTCAAATTACATCTCACATTTGACCCCAAAACCCCACTACCAGGGATCTACCCAGAAGAAAAAATCATTTTGTCATAAGGACATTTGCACTAGATTATTTCTCACAACTCAGTTTACAATCACCTAGATGTGGACACAACCTAAATGCCCATCAACTCAGGAATGGATTAACAAGCTGTGGTATATGTATACCATGGAATACTATTCAGCCATAAAAATGATGGTGACTTGCATCACACCTTTTGTATTATTCTGGATGGAGTTGAAACACAGTCTTCTTAGTACAGTATCACAAGAATGGAAAAGCAAGTATCCAATGTACTCTACTGATATGAAGCCAGTAGACAATCTAATACACACCCACAGAGGAGAAGAAGTCATTTCAATTCAAGTTGGAGGGAAGTGCAAAGCGGGAGAGGGGAGGAGGTTTGGGGGGCTCTCATTGAATGGCACAATGTGAGGGTATATGGCACACCGGTTGGGTGTGGGGTGTGGGGCATAACTATAAGAGGTACTCTACTTAACAAATGCAAATATTGTGACCTGTTTGTGCCCTCACATTAACCTGAAATTAAAAAAAAAAATTATCCTTCCAAATGCACTAAATTAAATGTACATAAAAGACATTTTACTAAGTTGTTAGTATTTATATTTCTGAAATTATCAAAGCTTTAAATTGCACTAAGATTTTTCAGGATACCCTTTATTAGAATGTTAAGAAAACAGCAGTAAACCAAGGCCCTTCTCCATTTCTGTTCACTGGAGTTCTGCTCAGCAGTGGGTGTTAACATCACAGAGCACAGAAAGTTCACCAGCAGGTTTCAGATTCTACATTATAACGGATCTTTGAGAAACTAACATTTACTGAATTCTGCTATAGCATCAAAGAAGATATACAGTGATCTGATAAGGCTATTAAAATGCTTTCTTGTTTCCTAACTACATTTCTGTGTGAGGTTGAATTTTCTTTGTATACTCTGATCAAACAACATACAGAAACAGATTGAATGCAGACTCTGTCTTGAAAATGTAGCTTTCTCCTGTTAAGCCAGACATTTAACAGACTTAGATGACTATAAAATGCTAGTCTTCTCACTATAATTTTTTGATTCCAGAAATACAGTGATTTTTCATAAAATACATTATTTATGTTAATATATGTTAGGTTTATTGTTAAATAAATTAGTAATAAATATATTTTAAAATTCTTCTTTAGGCTGGGACCAGTAGCTCATACCTATAACCCAGTACTCTAGGAAGCTGAGAGTGGGAGGATCCCTTGAACTCAGGAGGTTGAGACCAGCCTGAGCAAGAGAGAGACCCCCATCTCTACTACAAATAGAAACTAGCCAGGCATTGTGGTTGTGCCTATAGTCCCAGCTACTTGAGAGGCCGAGGCAGGAGGATTACTTGAGCCCATGAGTTTGAAGTTGCTGTGAGCTTAGAGGCCACAGTACTCCACCCAGAGGGACGGAGTAAGACTCTGTGTCAAAAAAATGTAATAAAATAAATTCTGCTTTAATTTTTATATGGCAAGTGTCAATAGATAGAACTCATCTAAAGAAAAGCTCTTTGATGTCTTCAGAAATTTTCTTTCTCTTTTTTTTTTGTTGTTGTTTGTTTGTTTGTTTTTTTGAGGCCTCTGAGCTCAAGGGCTCCTCCCACCTTTCCTCCCAGAGTGCACTGGTCCTCAGAAGGGTAAAAGGGTCTTGAGACCAAATGATGTAAGAACTACTGCTTTAAAGTGAAACAGTCCATGGAAAAAATATACACTGTGATAAAAATAAGTTTGCTGCCCATCAGAATCATAGTGTACACTGACATAGAAGTTGCCAGAAGCAATTAAAAGTCTTACAGTTAAAAAAACAGGATTAATTTTGTTTAAATTGGTGTTTCTCAAACTCTTAAACAAAACCCTGTTCATTTTCTGAGGGAGGAATATTTATGAGGAATGATTTTTTACAAACACCACTTTAACTGCATCTTATTTCAGAGACCCTGTGCCTGCAAAGGCAAGATGCTGTTAGCACTTTAACTGCATCTTATTTCAGAGACCCTGTGCCTGCAAAGGCAAGAGTCTGTCAGCCCTGAAGTGCTCTAGAGTGAGACGCAGAGAGTGGCCGCCTTGGTCAGGAAGCAAATGGCAGGACCGTATTCCAGGAGTGTTAGTGCCTGAGGACTTGGGTTATATTTTATTCAAATGCTTTTATGATTCTGTAAGAGGTTCAGTCTTTTTTTTTTTTTAAGTAATAACCGTCTTTAATTAAAAAAAAGTTTAAAGCCTTATACTTTCTGGGGTTTTTTTTGTTTTTTGGGGGTTTTTTTTGTTTGTTTGTTTTTTTGGCCAGGGCTGGGTTTGAACCCACCACCTCTGGTATATGGGGCCAGCGCCCTACTCCTTGAGTCACAGGTGCTGCCCAAGCCTTATACTTTCTGAATACTAAGCAAAGACACATTCTTTTTAAGTGGTCAAAAAAAATAGCTCAGTTTTATTGTTTCCATTGCAGTTAAAACATTTAAAACCTGCTTTGATTCTTAGTTTTTCTTTTTTTTTTTTTAAATGAGCATATCAGAGGTCTTACTTAAATCATTAGTTAATGAAGAAACCAGTAGGTGCTTGGGGTCAAAGGGGAAATTTAAACTACAGCAGAGACAGTGAGGAGATGAGCTCCCAGGCCCAGCACCTGAGACGCTGCACTGCCCAGAGGGCAGCAGTCAGTCGCCTGCCACTGGCTATAATTCATTTGCATTTTGAAAAATTGTGTATTGGATTTAGGGGAAGAAGTGTTTTTGTTGCATGGACGTGATACTGAGGTCAGGGCACCCAGTGTGCTGGTCAGCAGAGCAGTTCATGTGAACATGGCTCACGTCTTCCCTCTGTCCCTGCCCTGTGACAGCCCTTCATGACCACACCTACTCACATTTAGCTCCTGCCTGTGTGTGAGCACATGCGGGTCTGTGCTTCCACCCCTCAGACACTTCTCAGGATAATCATCTCCAGTTCCACCCAAGTTGCTGCAGAAGCTGTTGTCTGATTCCTCTTTCTGGCTGAGCAGTGCTCCCAGGGGTGGGTGTGTGTGTGTGTGTGTGTGTGTGTGTGTGTGTGTGCTGTGTACACACACATTTCATTTATCCGCTCATCAGCTAATGGGCACTGAGGTTATTCTTAGGTTTGCAGTTGTGAACTGTGCTGGGAGAAATAGTCAAGTGCGGTTGTCTTTTTGCTACTGTGACTTCATTTCCTCCGGGCAGATGCTGGTGGAATGGTAGGCCTGCTGTCGGTCTCTGAGGGCCCCCCACACTGCTTGCCATAGGGGCTGACTAGTTGACACTCCCAGCGGCAGTGGCCCCTTCACTGCATCCTGGAAACATACCTTGCTTTTGACGTACTCAATAGCTATCTGACAGGGTAAGAAGGCATCTCATTATGGTTTAATTTGCATTTCTCAGCTGATGTTGAATGTTTTTTCATGTGTTTGTTGGCCATTTCTTTATCTCCTTTTGAAAAAATCATGTTCCTGTCTTGTACCTGCTTTTTCACGGGGTTATTTTTCTCATTGATTTGATTTCCTGCAGACCGTATTTGTTAATTGTTTGTTGGATGTACGGTTTACTTATGTTTTTCCCCTTTCTATAGATTGTCTATTTACTCCTTTTATATTTTCTTTCTTTGCAGAAACTTTTTAGTTTGATTAAATCCCATTTACTTATTTTTGTTGTTGCTGTGTTTGTATTCTTTGCTTAGCCCCCTGTCAAGAAGTCTTCCGTACATTTTCTTCTAAATGTTTTATGGCGTTAGGTCTTACAGGTAAATCTTTAACTAATCTTGAGTTAATGTTTATATGGTGAGAGACAGGAATCCTGTCTTTGTCCTCCTGCATGTGGTTACCCAGTTTTCCAGATTAATAGGATCCTGTCTTTGAACAGGGCATCCTTGCTCCAGCTGATGACTTTGTCTGCTGTGTTGACAATGAGTTGGTTGTGGCTGTGTGGTTTTATTTCTGGGTTCTCTATTCTGTCCCATTGATCTATTTTCTACCTTCACACAGTACCATGCCATTTGGGCGACCTACATATAGCCTTGTAGTATAATCTGAAGCCAGTAACGTGAGGCCCCCCAGTTTGGTTCTTTTTGCTTAGAAATTCAACCTCTGTGCCATTAGAATTCATGTTTTTTGTCATTCAACGATATTCAATGGTATAGGATAAAATCAAAGTTGTTAGTCAATCTGAAAATTCTAACACCTCTCCAATCTAAGATTCTAAGACAACACTTTTAAAAGGTAGCCTTAAGTTTTAGTATTTATTTAAATATATCAACATGGGTTAGTGGAAAAGCAAGAAATTTTAAGGTTCGTATGTGTCTGGTTTCAAATACGGAATCTATAATTTATTGGATCTTTAAGGGTAGGGTTACAAATATCAGCACCTATAAAAAAGAATCATTATTATCTCACTAGGTGGCTCTAAGAAGAAGTAAAATTTTTATGGAGCTCTTAGAACAGTCAATACACAGAAATTGAATGCTTGTCAGAGGCAAAGCTCTGTGCTACATTCCAGGGAAGGAAGGTGAATAAAATTCTGGCTCTTAGCTGAACAATCTTTGAGATCAATTCCTGGGAAGGCCGAGAAGGTCTTCATAACAGCAGAGTAGTGAGGAGAGAATTGTCCTCCACCCCTGCTCACCCGCCTTGGCTGGCTGAGTCTCCCACACTCAGAGACACCACATTCCCTCCACCGTCACAGTAGGACGGGCTGTGAGACCAGGGCGTCTGCACAGAGGTGACAGCTGGAGCTCTCTGGCCCTGTCCAGTGGGAACTTTGCCGTCTTTCTTCTTCTGTTGTGCTGGAATCCAGCCATGGCAGCTCTGGGTCTTTCCTATGAGTGTGAGGACAGCATTCCAGGTTAAAACACTTAAGACAGAAGGAACCCAGTTCCTTGGATGACCTTGGATGGTGGCATCACCCCCTCCACCTGGTCACCATCTACCAGCTCAGACCCTCATCTGAGAAAGAATTAAATCTCCTGTCTTATTCAAGCCATCCTTGTTAATTTGTTAAAGCGCCTGACCCAGCATCCTTGCTATGAACACTAGGTAGACCTAGGAGGCTGCCACCCTTGGGCCTAGACCTCCCTGGGAGGGCAGCGAAGGGGAGAAGCAGGCCTTGCTTTCTGGAAGAGGGAGTCCCTGGCTGTATGTTGGAGGATTGAGGTGATTTGGAAAAAACTCCTCCCCATCTTATTGTGACTTTGCCCTCTACGGTTCTTTTGACTGTGAGAATGAGATTTAACTTGTCCTTTGTTAGAATACTCCAGAAGAAGGCTGAGTATGTGCTTCATTCTTCAGATAAACTACATGGGGCACTTTTTATATTCATACAAAAAGGGCAAAAATGTTTAATACTGATCCCCTTACTGATTTCTTTTCTTTCTTTTTTTTTTTTTTTTGAGACAGAGCCTCAAGCTGTCCCCTGGGTAGAGTGCCGTGGCATTACAGCTCACAGCAACCTCCAACTCCTGGGCTCAAGCGAGTCTCTTGCCTCCGCCTCCCAAGTAGCTGGGACCA